>JASVER010000137.1:1226790-1256374 GCA_030449065.1 Oceanodroma leucorhoa | reverse complement strand
CCCCCACCCCAGCTCATGGCCGCCCTCTTGCTTGCAGACCAAGCCCCTCGCCTCGGTGCTCAAGGACGTCTGCGACGCGTGAGTACTGCACTTGCCGCCCACCACCGGGTCGTGACAGCCCGCGACCTGGCTGCCGCTGGCCCGGCGGCGACCGGCACTAGCCGTACGGCGCTGTGACCGGCCGCCTGTCGCCGCAGGTGGAGCCTGCCCAACGCYGAGCGCTATGCCCTGCAGTACGCGGACGGGCGGCAGACCTATATCACCGAGTCGGTGAGACGCCCCCCAACCCCTCCCCAGCCCCACCAGCACGGCGCTCGCCAGCTCACCGGTTTCTTTCTCCTTACAGAATCGCGGGGAGATTAAGAACGGGAGCATTTTACGGCTGACCACCTCCCCGGTACATCCCTCTGTCCCCCCGTCTCCTTCTCCGCCGCGTGCTCTGGTGGGATGTCCCCCTGCGATGGGGTGTTGCGGTGCTCCAAGCCCTCTGCCGCTGCCTCGCTCGGCGACTTCTGGCTCATGACGGCTCCTCTCGGTGCCTCAGACCCATCAGACCTGTCTCAACCTTCATTCTCCCTTGGCAGAGCTTGGGGGAGTTTGAAGAGAAACTAGATCATCTTGAGATGCTTTGGACGCGTGGGCCAACTCATCAAGCGTTCTTAGCGTCGTGCCAGCTTGACCTCCTTCCTCAGCTCCTCCTGGTCTCTGAGCTGGTGCCTCTGTCTCTCCRTCCAGCTCCTCACTGGGGCTGCTCTAGCCTGAGCCTCCTTCCAAAACTTGTGCTTAAGCTCTTCCAGCCTTCTCCAGGCTTCTTACTGCCTTTTGATGAGCCCCTTTGGCTTGATTCTTTCCTTCCCGGTAGGACCAAGAAGCAGAGAGGTTGTACAACGGGATCCAGAGCAACAACTCGGATGTGAAGACTGACTCGCTGAAGAAGCTTGCGAGCCTCTCCCAAGACGTTACCTTTGCTCAGGAGTTCATCAACAGGAATGGCTTGAAACAAATCTTCTATATTGTGGAAGAAGGGAATGAGTGAGTGTCGGGAGAGGACTTTCCTTGCAGTTCTTGACTTTTCTTCTCCCTTGCTAATGCTGTATGAGCTCCAAGCCGGGTGTTGGAGTGGACTCGGTTCATGTTCCTGGCTTGTTGATCCCTGTGCTGTGGTGCAAAGGGCAGCGCTGGCAGCAGGGTGCTTGTTTCTGCAGATATGTGGCTGTGTCCGCACGCTGGCAGCCAGGGGAAGGTCCCCAGGGCTCTGTGGTCCTGACCCTTCATGAATGTGCCCAAACTTTAACCTCCCATCCCTTCGCTGGCTGGGTCATCTGCAGSCCCGTGGGTTTTGTTGCCAGGAAACCTCCTGTGATGATCGTAGCCTCTGCTGCTGCTCATTCCTGCCACCCTGAATAATCCCTCTGCCATGAGGTTTTAGCTGCGAGAGGTCTGCAGGCAGCTCGAGAAAACCCTGGTTGCCAAACTAGTGCCTGCCTGACTCTTCCAGGATGTGATGGTGCATCTCCTCTGAGCTCCTATCTCACAGAGGATGTGGAGCCCAAAGCCAGGCAGCGCAGTGCGTGTTTTGTGGAAGCAGGGGGAGGGATTTGGGGTGGCTTGGCTTTCCCAAGGGCTTGTCTGCACTGACCTTTGTACCGTGGTAACGCAGCTTTCCAGAAACTGTTGAACTTCCCCTGCCTCRACTTCCTGGGATGACTAAGCAAGAGTCCGATTTCTTACCCAACAGTCTCTCCTTTCTTCTCCTGCTCGCTGCTCTCTGCTTCTCTAGYTATTTCTAACGTACCCACCAATGTGCAACTGTACTCCCGCCTTATGGTGGTGACTGTGGGGTATCTGGACCCGCCTCACTGCGTTTGCTTGTCTGTTCATCCAGTACAGGGGAGATGCTAGCTCACACCCTCAAGGCCTTCA
The DNA here is from genome assembly GCA_030449065.1 of Oceanodroma leucorhoa. Lineage (NCBI taxonomy): Eukaryota > Metazoa > Chordata > Aves > Procellariiformes > Oceanodroma > Oceanodroma leucorhoa. The sequence continues at coordinate 1,254,451 of JASVER010000137.1, read as the reverse complement.
TGGAGCTGATGGAGCATGATTTTGTTTCCTGGGAGACTCTTAGTGCAGCCTTCATCAAGAAGGTAAGCACCTTCTGAGGTTCCACAGCCTGCGCCCTTGGGATTCCTTGTTGCCCTCGTCACCCAGGCTCAGCCTGCCTTCGACAGATGGTTTTGTGTCTCACAGATAGTGAGTTACGTCAATATGAACGCGGTGGATGCATCTGTCCAGCAGCTCTCCTTGTCTATCTTGGAGAATATGGTACCCACCAGTCACCTCCTCTTTGAGCTAGTCAAAAAAGAAGTGACGTTGGATCGTCTTCTCACCCACCTGCAGGTGTAAGTGGAGAGGCCAGAGCACCATTCGCCCCCATCCCAAAGCCGGTGGGGATGAGGCGATGGAGGGGATTTCTCCGAGTGTTGCTGATTACCCCTGGTACAATGTTGTATTGTCCCTTCCTAAACAAGTCGTGGGTGGGCAGCCTGTCCTGTCCCCGCTGCTGGGGGAGGGATGGACTGTCCTGGAAACCATCCCGTTTCCATGTCAGATTCCTTCATTCATGGCCTGTTTCGTTATGATTCTTTAGCTGACCTGCCGTTTTTCTGGCGTTGGCTCTTCCTTCCCTTTCCCCGGTGTATTTAGGAGCAGCAGTATATTCTCTGCAACTTGGGGTGGTGCTGCTGCGCTGAACAAACAGAGTTTGTTAAATCCCTCAGCTAAGGCGGGTTCTTCGCTCCCACATCTGCCTCAGACCTCTGCATCTCTTCAGTTTGGAGGTTTTTCTTTCTAGAAAATGGAGAGGCTTGTGCCCAGGGCTCCGGCCAGACAGGAGTCTGCTGCTCACCCTGGGTTTTCCTGCGGCTCCAAAATGCTGCACCCATGGGTGTGTGCAGAGCAATATCTGATCCATCCGTGGGTGCTCTGTAGTCACAGCTGTGGGGACCATCTCGCCCCCAGTCCCGCTGTCAGTAGCTGTTCACTCGTGGCTCTGGCCTCTCTGGGTCCCCCAGCTCTGCGCAGTCAGGTCCAGCAGTGAATCGGGGAGAGGACTCTGCTTTGGGGAGGGCAAGGCCATCCTCAGAGCTGGTGACTCTCCCCATCCTCATCATCCTCCTTCCGCAGGACAAACGCCCAGCTGCAGCTGAAGGCGATGGCCCTGCTCATTGCGCTGCTGCTGGCTGCGACCGATGCTGAGCGGCGGGTAAGGGGCTGCTCTCTGCCCGCGGGCGGTAGGCAGGACCGGGTGATGGCAGGGTGGTGGGCATTGCGGATCCAAGCACCACAGTGCCCCTGTCACAGGGGTGCTCTGCTGAGAGGCCTCTGCTCTCTCACACCCCTTGGAGTAGTTTTGAGGGGAAGCAAGATCTCAAATGAAATGAGAAGTATCACGGCTGGTGGTGGCACGGTGACCGTGATGGCCCAGACCCAGCGCCTGGCACATCTGGGCCMCCATGGCTGGGCCCCCCTGTGATGGGGTCTTGGGAAGCTGGGTCCTCCACTGTAGTGTTTGTGTTCTCTGGGATGGCGGGGCTGTGAGAGGTGCCTGGAGGTGTTTCAAAGTCAGTGTCCTCACTCTGCCTCTTCTCCTTGACTGACACAACCTGTCCTGGCAGCCTGGTGGGGCAGGATCTGTTTGAGCCCCATTGGGGTGGGCTAGTCCTGGCTGCCAGGGCAGTGGAAGCTGGGGGCAGGTCTCCTGCTCACCAGTGTTGCTCCTGAGACTGCCRGTGCCTCTCTGTCCCCACCTTGCCTGGGGCCCAAAGCCAGGCATAGCAGGGAAGCGGGTCTGCAGAGGGAAGACCAGCTTTTTTTGGGAAATGTTGGTGTGCTGAGCTGGGGAACGTCTCACAGCCTCTTCCCTTCCTAGGACATGATGGATTACCTGAGGGAGAAGAACATCAGGCAGTTTATCCACAAGGTGAGGAGCTGGGGTCGTGCAAGGGTCTGCTCTGTGCTTCGTCCTCTGTCCTCCCTTCCCAGCCCCTGTCCCCTCAGCCCCTGCCTTTGGTGACCATGCCTGCCTGGGTTGCCTGCACGCCACACACCCCTTCCTTGATGCCTCCGTGGGTGCTGCCTGCGGTTCAGCGCACCCAGCTCTCGCCCCACCCCAAGGGGAGCTGCCCGCTTCCTAACGCCCCTTCGAGCAGCAGGACCTGCTGGGCCTTGGCTGTTTTGCCCTGGGCTTGGAGGAACCAGGAGCAGCAGCCTGGGGGAACCTCCTCACTCGCGGTCTCCTGTAGAACATCATCCACAGCTCCGAGCCGCTGGGGGACGAGATGGCCCATTACCTGTACGTGCTGCAGTCCGTCAGCCTCAACCTGTGCGAGCGCCGCATGAGGACCTCCATGGATCCCTACTCACAGGTCTGGGAGCGCTCTCCTTGCGAGTCTGGCCCTGCTCTCTTCCACCTGTGGAAGTACAGGGTGAAGGTTCGCCTTTGGGTGAACCCAGCGCATTGGATTTCGTTGTCGGTTTGTCCTGGGAGAACCTGCTTGCGTGGTGCTCACCGGCATCCCYTCCTCTCCGCTCTCCCTCCAGGAACAGCGGGAGCTCCTCCAGTCTCTGCGCCAGACCGCCTTTGAGTCAGAGAGCGAGGCGCCTGCCAGCAACTTCAGCACCGAGCGCCGGCGATCCCTGTGTGCCAAGGAGTTCCGCAAGCTGGGCTTCATGGTGCGTTCCCCATGCGTCCCCTCCTCAGCCCCACGCTGACCCGGCCTCGGCGGCACCTTCTGATGGCTCCAGACTGGTGTCCCTGTTGATCCTGACGGGCCACCGGGCAGTACCTCCCTTCTTGTCCCTTGGCACCGCTAAACAGCAAGCGCTGTGGAGCTGCCGGGGCTCAAAAGGCAAACCCCATGGCTGCGTCAGGAGGACTCTGCTGCTTGGAGAAGAAAGCAGCGGTTGCTAAATTGCATCCTTTTGAATCCTCCTAGAACAACAGCAACCCAGCGGAGGACCTCCGCCGTGCCCCGCCGGGACTCCTTGCCCTCGACAACATGGTGTATTTCTCCAGGCACACCCCCAACGCCTACAGCAGGGTGCGTGCTCTCTCCCGGAGAACTCCCTGGCGGAGAGGTGCTGGTGGATCTCCACCTTCTTTTCCTTTCCTTGTGACCCGTCCTTGGCCAAACCCAGGCGAGGATGTCCCTTTTGGGCAAGTGTCCTACTGTTGCCCTGTTTCAGATGGAGCCGAGTCCTCCCTGTGGGTAGGAGCAGCCATTTGAGGCCGGTGGCACTGAAGGGTCCTCATAATTTTTAGTGTTTTGCCCACATCTTGGTTTCCAGGCCTTTTTCACGTCTGAGCGAACCGGGGCGATTTGGGCAAAACCAGCCAGTGGCTGCAGAGCATTAACCCCGCTCCGACCTGCTGTGCCTGTGATCAGCTCCAGCACTGCCGCAGGGGAAGGAAGGAGCTGGGGCTGGATTTTTGGGGAGAGCTAACTCCTTCTGTTAGGGATGGCTTAACCTGGGAGGACAGCTCACCCTCCAAGTCTGTGGCCCGCGTAACTCAAGGCAACAACCCTCTCCTCCAGTTTGTCCTCGAGAACAGCAGCCGGGAAGACAAACACGAATGCCCCTTCGCTCGGAGCAGCATCCAGCTCACCCTGATCCTCTGCGAGATCCTGCACGTCGGAGAGCCGTGTATGTGTGTGCCCCGGCTTGTCCTTCTCCCTGCCCTGCTGCCTGCCGGCTGGCAGGAGCGGGGACAAGCTGCCAGGGCAGGGGGCTGCGTACGTGGGGCCACCAGGCTCTGGCAGGGCTGACAGCACGGGAAGGGGAGATAGGGCTGGGAAATGTCCAGGTTCTCCTGGATACTGAAATCCCCTGGAAAAACGGGGGAGTCTGGCATCATCTGTCCTTCTCACCGCAGGCTCGGAGACGGCTCAGGCCTTTTACCCTATGTTCTTCGGGCAGGATCATTTCTTTGAAGAGCTCTTCTGCATCTGCATCCAGCTGGTGAACAAGACGTGGAAGGAGATGCGTGCTACCCAGGAGGACTTCGACAAGGTGCGAGGGGATGCTGGGACCCYGGATGGGAGCCGGGGCCACAAATTCAGGGGCTGGGGGGAGCGTCACCAGACYGGAGGTGACGTCCTGGGCCCCGCAGGTGCTGCAGGTGGTGCGGGAGCAGATCACCAGGACCCTGTCCCTCAAGCCCACCTCCTTGGAGCTATTCAAGACCAGAGTGAACGCGCTGAACTACAGCGAGATCCTGAAGCTGCGGCAGACGGAGCGGCTGCACCAGGAGGAGACGCTGGCTGTGCCTGTGCTGTGAGTGGGCTGTGGGCAGGGAGCGGGGGCTGCGATGGGTGGACGCCGTAGGGCTGGGGGGGGGGGGAGGCCAGCGAGCGCCTGTGGAAGTGGCCGTGCTCCTCTTCTGCTGGCTTTCACCCCAGGGAGTTGCGTGAGAGGCTGAAGCCGGAGCTCCTGGAGCTGATCCGTCAGCAGCGCCTGCTGCACCTCTGCGAGGGCACCCTCTTCCGCAAGATCAGCAGCCGCCGCAGGCAGGGTGAGTGCCAGCCCTCTGCTCCCGGGCGGGGGTCCCGGGAGGGGGGCAGAGGCTTGTCCCCACGTCCCCTGCCACTGGGGAAGTCGCAATTGATCTGCGGGGAGTAGCGTGCGTGGCKCCAGGAACGGCTGGCGTGGGCTAACCCCCGGGGTGGGACCAAGCGGGGTGTGCTGATGAGGGGGCAGCTCCGTCCCCCCGGGGAAGGGGACCTCAGCGGGGGGAGGCCGAGCATTTCCCGACGGCCCTTCTGCTGCAGACAAGCTCTGGTACTGCCGCCTGTCACCCAACCACAAGGTGCTGCACTATGGGGACGTGGAGGAGGGGGTGCACTCTCCCCCCATCGAGAGCCTGCCAGAGAAAAGTAGGTGATGGGGAGAAAGAGAGGGTGGGAAGGAGGGAGGGGAGCCCGCTGCCCACCCCAGCKGTGAGGTGCTGGGGTTGCCTTAAGGTGGGAATTGCCCCTCTGCCTGGCCCAGTGCCTSCTGGTACCGTGGGACTGGGAGCTGTGGGAGTTCAGGCTGGGGTGGGCTGGCTCTCCAAAGGGCGCTGTAGAGCGGCTTGAGCCCCCCCTGCCCTGAGTTGCGGATGGCTGTGAGCCCCCACGCTGGGGCTCTGCTGGGCTCTGGGCGCCAGGGACCCGGGGGAGAGGAGAGGAGAGCAGGCGCTGACAGCTCCTCCACTTGCCCCAGTTCCTGTGGCGGACATGAAGATGCTGCTTGTGGGGAAGGAATGTCCGCACACGAAGGAGAAGAGCTCCGGGAAGCAGAACAAGGTCAGGACCTGCCACCCCGCCTTGCGCAGGGGGCCCAGCATGCTCCCTGCCCCAGCTGCTGATGGTTTTTGGTGGTGGGTAGACGGTGGCAGGTTGGGTGGTTTCATGGACGGTGGCAGGTTTTTGACGTGGCTTGAGACTGGAGATCTCTTGGGYCTTCTGGGGGCACAGAGGAGGAGGCTGGGAAGCAGCTCCTGTTCTGAACCCCGCCGGGGCTGGAAAAACTCCAGCTGAGAAGCCGGCTACCCCCTGTGCTGTCCCCGCAGGACGTCCTGGAGCTGGCCTTCTCCATCGTGTACGACGTGGAGGAATACTGCCTYAACTTCATTGCCCCCACCCGGTACGAGGTGAGCTCCAAGGGCCCGCTGGGGAGTCACGCTGCGGCCAGATGTCCTTGCCAGGGGACAGCAGGCGGGGAGGGGAGTCGTGTGTGCCCCCCCGCCAGCCCACCCTCCTGGGCTTCCCTGGGGTGGGAGCCCCAGGGCGGGGAGGGGTGGGCTCTCTGGCTGCCCAGGGCTGGTGCCAGGGACGCCCGTGCTCTGCTTCCCCAGTTCTGCCTCTGGACGGACGGGCTGAACGTGCTCCTGGGCAAGGAGATGACGAGCGAGCGAACGCAGACGGACCTCGAYGTCCTGCTGTCCATGGAGCTCAAGCTGCGGCTCCTGGACCTGGAGAACATCAGCATTCCCGACACCCCCCCTCCCATCCCAAAGCCCCCCAGCAACTTAAACTTCTGCTACGACTTCAGCCACGCAGAGCAGTGAGTTCCTCCCTGTGCCCCGGCCCCCCTCTACACCCCCCCAAAATCAAACCCCTTCCTCCGGGCTCTGTCCCTCATCTCTGCCCCAAAGGGACGAGCCCAGGCGCTGGCCGGGGGCTTGGGCATGCGCTGCCTGCACCTTGCCCACCCCCGGGCGAACTGCCCACCCTTCCCTGCCYGTGTCCTGCCCTGCTGCGAGAGCACGGGGCTGAGCCACCCAGCGTCAGGCTCCATTTCGAGGGGGGGTGACCTGGCTGCTTTGCCCCCCTGCCACGGGCAGGTGASACGAAATACTCTCCAGAAAGCCGAACCCCTCTGTGGTGGCGCTGACTCCCCCCCACCGCAGCCAGGCTTTGGGCAGAGAGGGCAAGGATGCGGGCAGGAATAAAGGTACAGGCAGCTGGAGGGGGAGCAGCACTACAACAGTACGAATCCGCACTGCCTGGCTCTCCCCGTCAGCGTCGGGGCTCCTTTCTGGCCAAGAAAGGGGTTAGGAAAAGGAAAAAACACCTTTTCCGCTCAGTTTGGCGAGCAGACGGCATCTCCAGAGCACGGCGTGCCCGCCCAGCCAGGCCCGTGCTGCACTGAAACRTTTTTCTGCTGAGCCCTGTGCGCTCCCATCCTGGAAGGGGGGTGTTTAGGGTACAAGTCCCCTCTCCCAGCACCATTTCAGCTGGGCGAGGGGCTCGCTGCCGCCGTGCCTGGTGTGAGGAGGAGACCCCGGTCTGCCCTTGCTGCCCGGCGCTCRTACCAATCCTGGTGCCTTCCCCCGCCCCGGGCGGGTACTTGCACACTTCAGCCATGCTGCTGCACTACTGCACCACGACAAGCTACCTCCTCCCCGGCCCCCCCGGCTCCCACCCCCCTGCCCCGCACCTCCTCGTGCCTACAGCTTCTCCAGCGGGTCTAGCCTGTGACTGCAGCCGCAGGTCGCCGGGGCTCCCGCCGTGCCTCTGCCTCCCGCCTACGGGGACAATAAACACTTGTGGAGAACTTGGGGCCGTGTCCTTTCCAAAGGTTTGGGGAAGGGCTCAGGCTGACCGAGGGCAAAAAGGGGCCAAAGCGGGCAAGACCGGGGCTGTGCCGCAGCATTGTGGAAGCTGTGGCACAGGCGAAGAAGCCGGCAGGATGGCTGGCAGGAAGGTTTTGTTCCTACTGCTGAGCGGAGGAGCAGGTGAGGGGTCAAGTCATCTCCGAGGAAAGTGGCCATGGGGCTACAGCTAAGGCTGTTTCCAGTTTAGGAGCACTGCGGGTGGTCCTGGTAGCAAGTGGGCCAGTGCCTTTCGGGCTTGAAGCCTGGAGAGCTGGGGCCTGGATATAACGGAGCTGTTGCAAGGAAAGGCGAGGCTGGCGAAGGCGGGCTCCGTGAGGCTGCTGCCCGGCAGGGCCGGGCTCTGCAGCCCCCAGCTCTTGAGGAGCTCTCCACCTCCCAGGAGCCAGCGGAGCCACTGAGGGGAGCTGAGAGCAGCGCGGCCCCCTCGGTGTCAGCTCAGGCTCTCGATGGCTGTGCAGGACCCCGACGCTGCTGGGGGGGCAGCAGGTCACCTTCTCCCACAGCCGAGGGAAGGCAACAGGCGCAGCCAAGGGGCTGCCCGGGGGGGAAGGAGAGGGGCTGAGACGGGAGGGGCAGGCACCGGCACCCCGAGCCCCTGGGCCGAGCAGTGGGGCCAGGGGAAAGGCCTCGGGATCCCCTGGGAACCGCGGAACCCCCCGAGGGCACAGGGGAAGCCTGCGGGGACGGGGAGGACGCCAGGGTGGGGATCGGGGGGACCCCGGGGTGGGGATGGGGGGACTCCCGGGCCTGAGGAGAGGACCGGGAGGACGCCAGGGTGGGGATCGGGGGAACCCGTGGACCGGGGAGGGGATTGGGGGGACCCCGGGGAGGGGATGGGGGGGACCCCCGGGCCAGAGGAGAGGACCGGGAGGATGATGGGGGAGACCCCTGGGCCCGGGGAGGGGACCCCGGGGAGGGGATGGGGGGACCCCCGGGCCGGGGCCCGTTCCCCGCCCTCCCGGCCTGCGGTAGGCCCAGGCCGCCAGCTGCCAGGCGCGGCCCCGCCACTTCCGGTGACGTCACTTCCGGCGGGACCCGGAAGCCGCTGGCGGAGCCGGCGCGGCCATGGCGGTGAGTGGCGGGGCGGGGGCGCGGGGTGCTGGGGCGGGCGAGGCCGCTGACCGCCTCTCTCGGCTCCGCAGCCCAAGGGGAAGGCGGGCACCAAGGGCAAGAAGCAGATCTTCGAGGAGAACCGGGAGACGCTGCGCTTCTACCTCCGCATCATCCTGGGGGCCTCCGTGAGTGCGGCCGGGGCGGGCCCCGGGGCGGGCCCCGGCGGGGCGCGGGGCCGGGCCGGGCCGGTGGGGAGGGCCGGTGGGGAGGGCCGGGCCCCGGGCCGGGCCGGGCAGACAGCCGTGCCGCGCTCTCTCCGCAGGCCGTCTACGCCGTGGTGAACCTGGTGATCTTCTACCCCGCCGCCTCCGCCTGGACGTGGGTGAGCGCCCGGCCCGCTGCGGGCAGGGCACCGTCTCCCGCCCCCGTCACCCTGAAAGCCGGGTCCTTTCCCGGTTGCGGCGACAGGCGAGGCCGGCAGGTCCCTGCCGCTCTGCCTGGGGGCCGTGGCTTTCGCGGCTGACAGCCGTTTCCGTGTTGCAGGTGGCATTCGTCTTCAGCTCGGTGGTCTAYGGGACCAGCTACCGCTCCATGAACTCCATGGCAAAGCCGTCTTTCACAGACGATGGCAGCCTTGCCGACGGGGGAATCGACCTGAATATGGAGCAGGGGATGGCAGAGTGAGTGTCCACACCCGCACGAGTCCAGGTGAGCAGGACCTGCTGCCTGAGCGTGCGCGCAGAGCCAGGGGAGCCCCTGAAGGCGCAGGCCAGCCCTCGGCTCCCGCCTCGGCTTGCCCACCGGCACAGGCGTGAGGGGAGCTGGAAGCCTGTAGCCATTTTTTCTAAGAACGTACCTAAACCGTCCTCGTTATCTGAATGCTTGGCCCGGCGTGCACTAGTCACGAGCCACCGCGTGGGTGTGTCAGCCTGGAAGGGTCACTGTCCTTAGGGCTGCGGCGCACAGGTAGGAGATCCCAAACGGTTCAGCTGGAGCAGCTTACAGCCGTCTTTCGGTGAAGAGACAGCGCTGCCGCTGTGCACGCTTCTGCAACGCACAGAGATAGATATTTTCTTTTTAAACCAGCACTGCAGGTAGGGACAGAGCAGAAGGGCGCGCACCGCCAGTTACCCCATCTCGGCTGCAAACAGGCCGTGTCTTGAACTGTTCTACACGCTAAAAAACCTGCCTACTTGTCTTAGCCAGCTCCTCTCACCTCCTCAGCCTTTTTTGCCCCCTCTGCTTGTGCATTCCCTGTGTCTGTCTGCAGACAGCACCGGCGTTTGCCTATCTGGTGTTCCTGGCGGTGCTGTAACTCTCTTTTGCTCGGTCAAGGAACACACAACAGTAATTCCTGCAAAACGCYGTTAAAAAAGGAGACAACAGTACTGAAACAGCAGGAATATCTTCTAGATCTACGTGTTTTCCAACAGCGAGCCTCRAACTAGTTACAGAAAACTGCCGGGCAGCCGTGGACGCGTCAGGCTTTGCTCTCTGTCCTCCCTGCCCTCAGCCTCCGTCTGTTGGTCCAGCTTTTGCTGGGGATCTTCAGCGTGTGCTCAGCGAGGTACCCGGGGTACTTGGCCCCTTCCCTCCCATGTCCTTGGCCTACAATTTAAGGTTTACCCCCATCTTTCACTTGCTGGCAGGCTTTTGAAGAAACACAGTGGGGCCTTGTYCCCAGCAGAGCCCTCTGCATCACGTCAAGCATTCTCATGCTGGAAGGGCCGTGAATCGATTTATATATTTTTATTTTTCTAAACAGAAGTTTTATTTCTGCAGCCAGCAGATGCCCGGGGATGTTATCGCAGGCAGACCGACTTGTGCGGCACAGAACCTGCTGTCTCTGCGCAGGATGRGCTCTCCTCGTGCGTGTTTGTTAGCGGAGGAGTGCATTCCCTGTACTCAGAGGGACTGAGGTGTCCGGTGTAAGAGACTCAGCCGAGGGACGAGGTGGCCAGGAAGAGAGGGAATTATTTCTAGTGTGATTTGTGAGCTGGGCGCTTTAYGCCCTCTTCATCCTATAGTGACTTCTTTTTCCTGCTGGTCAGCTGAGCGTTTTTCTCCTGTTTTACACTGCTTTGGCTCTCCGGAGTAGAAGCGTAAAATATTTTGGATATGTTTTTTGTGAAACACAWCATGGGACAGCCGAGTAAGGCAAATACAGAAGTTTGATGTTGTCTGGTGTATCCACCTAAGTTGTGAGAGATGTGTAAGGCACCGAAGCAGAGTGGGTGCCCCAATAACTGCCCCATGCGGGTGTGTGATGGTGCTGTCGGGGGAAGTGACTGACAGGAATTAGCACAGGGATCCCGTCACCTGCTGTCAAAAGTTGTCAGGTGCAGCTGTAGCACCGCTGCAGCCCTAGCTGCAGACGTGGYGTTTCCCTTGCTGTACTGGGGCTCTGAGGTTTTTTCTGCCTGAGCAATACACCCTTGGCGTGAGTTTTATGGCACATTAAAATTAAYTGATGCTTATCCGAGGCAGGGGCTGTGCAAAACACGGCGCAGTGGAGCTGTAAAAACAAAACCTGCACAGCTGAAGTTCCCGTCCTTACCCTGTACCTTGGTACCTGAGCCTGGGCAGGGCCCTCAGCCCTGAGCGTGCAAGTCTCCTTATTTGTTAGTACGTTAACGAGCGCTCAGTGCTCCTCCTGCTGTGTCCGTTTGTCAGGTGAAGCGCTTTTTGGGGCTCGGGGAACCACTCTAGCCTAGCAGTTACTTTCAGAAAGCAGCGGATGTTTTCCTGCCTCTCAGCCGAGTGTGCCCCAGCTGATGMATGAGTGCTCTTCTGGAGCTGCTGCTGGAATGCTGCGGATTTGACGGCGTTTCCCTCGTGCCGTCTGTACCTGGATCAGGTGCTGTGTGTTGCTTTGGGGTTTAGGCAGGCCGATCTTGCCGGTCCCCGGGAGAGCTGGGTTTGGTGGGAGCTCTGCCATCCCCCCTCTGTGGCCTCCAGTGAGGCACGAGATTTCTGAACCTCAGCSTCTCCTCATCGAGCTGTTGATGGATTCTGCAGTGTCTTGAGTTGACGATGGTGTCCCAGCCTAAACCAGTTGTTTCTGGTCACTTTGTTTTGCGCTGTGCTGCCCAGATTGAGACAAGCTATTTCATTACCATTATGTCTGCCTTTGTTTTCTCGACTGCATTCTTGGATGTGACTCGAGTGTTTCTTCCTCCAGCAGACGACGATTTAATGGGAGCRAAGGAATTGGCATTTTTCTAACCCATCGTGGCACTCCCCCGTGGCTTGTGTTGAAAAACCAATACTTGTTTACCCCTCCTGGGTGTCAGGTCCCCCCGAGGGTGGTGGTTGAGGTGTGGGCGGCTTGTCCCCGTCCGTAGCTGCTCTCAGCTCTGCCTCAGGCTGGCGCGGAAGACCCCGGAGTCGGATAAGCAGGAGGGGAGGGGGAGCCGTATGTCGCTGCAGCTTGGCTTGCGGGCGGTGGCGTGCGTGTGCTTGCGGCACCCCAGCCCCTTGGTGACCCTGAGTGCGTCTCTCAGCCTGGCACAAGGGAGGTTCGTGCTTCCCCTCGCGCAGCCAGCTGCGAGTACACGGCGGCTACGCTTTATGCCGGGATGTGTCACATCGGGGGGGGCTGGCTGCTGTTGCAGGCTGCCGGGGTGRAGGTTTTGCTGCTGATTTCCACTCAATGTCCCTTTTCAGAGGGAGCCCAGTTCTTTAACTCATCAGCTTGATTTTTTTTTTTTTTATTTACTGCTCTGATTCTTCTAGATTACCTTGTGTGGCAAAGYGTAGCTGCAGGGACGGTCCTTCGGTCGGGCCAGGCAGGGTCGCTCCCCGGCGGCGGTGCAGAKGGGCTGCGTTGGCAGAGGAGCTGGTGTGTTCGGCAGGGGCTGGAATGGAAGATTAATGTTTTGCTTTTCTTTCCTCAGGCACCTCAAGGATGTGATCCTGCTGACRGCCATGGTCCAAGTGCTGAGCTGCTTCTCGCTCTATGTCTGGTACTTCTGGCTCTTGGTAAGCCCCTGTGGTTTTCCTTGTTGCTCTACGTTGTCCCTGTCTTTCCCTGTCTTCAGGACTATCCATTTCATTTCAGTGTCCTGTTGCAGGCCAAAACTATTTTCTGATAAATTTTTTCATCTCCCTGTCAAATCTTGCTAAAAATGAGACTGTACAAGAGAAAAGTCCTGATCCCTTTGAGTCAACCACGCAAAAACTAGGCTGGCCTGGGCCTTTCTCTCTGGTCCTGTGAAAGGGCAGCAAGGGACGAGGCRGATCAAAGCCATCTTTGTGCATAGAGCCTTTTTGTGACTGTGGCAAACAGACTGTGCTGCTGCTTGTTTGGTTTTCTCAGTCATTCACCAGCACGGACTGAGGCTGGGAACTGCTGGACGCTGTGCCGCTTGGTGGATCGAATGCTGTAGGCTTTGATTTCCCCTTAACGCACCAGCGGCTTTCTACTCCTGAGACATTTGTCATGTGCCTCCAGCTAAAACTGCTTTTGCAGAAGGACAAAAAGTCTCCAGTTAGTTAAAAAAAATCCCACGGTTGCTTTGAGTATATCCCACGGAGATATGTAAAGCGATCTTGGGGAGCGTAGAAAGTTCTCTTGTTTCAGTCCTTACTCACAAGTTCATATTAGCTGGTTCTGGCAGAGGGCAGCCGAGGCTCTTGACTATCCCCYGGAGACCATCCAGATCACATTTGTTTTCATTTAGAGAAACGTGGGTGTTTTTTCTGAAGGAGGGAGAGGCAGAATGGGCAGTTGGATCTTTCTGGGTAATTCAGACCTGATGCTGGGATTTCCATGTATGAAGCCGCAGTGCTGTATACGTACGCAACTTCCTAAACCGTACGAAATCAGGCCATTTATTTTGGGTGCCTGCCGCTGCCTTTGATTTCTGTGTAYCCTGTGATGCCCCTGATCCAGCCTGTAAAGATATTCCAGCTCCTTTGGCTTCCTYGGTAGGACCAGCCCTCCTGACCGTAACACCCCCTCCGCCAAAGCTGTCCCCAAAGCGACCGAGTTTGTGCCACACGTTTTGCAGGCCCCGGGACGCGCTCTCTACCTCCTGTGGGTGAACATCCTGGGGCCCTGGTTTACAGCCGACTCTTCGCCCGCCGGTCAGGAACCAAACGAGAAGAAGCAACGCCGACAAGAACGCCGCCAGATGAAGCGCTTCTAGCCCTGGAGATTAACGCCGTCTCTCGTCTCCATGCTGTTATTTCATCAGGGATGCGGCCGAAACCATCGCAGTAGCTATGTTGCCCTCTGTCATTGCTGCCGTTCCGCTAGAAAGGTCGCAAGAGACTTCCCTTGGTTGGTTCTTAGCGCCAGTCGAGGCCTTGCTCCTTGGGATGACATGGGGGGGTRATGCTGGGATGTGTGTAAATACCTTTTTAAAGCAGCACTGTATCACGTTCAAGGTTGGAGATTGCAACGTCGGAGGAAATAGTACATTAAAGAGCAGAGTCTAACTGACCGTGCTGGCAGTGTGTTCATACAGGGGCACTCGCAGAGGGGAGCTGTTAAAAATGCCAGCGTGTTCTTGGAGACCTGGACCAGAGGGAAGCAAAATCCCCCAAGACAAGTGGTCTCATCCCTTCCCGAGCTGGCTCGATGCTGCCCTGCCTGCCGGAGCATCCGCACCCTGCAGAGGGGCTGCAGCTGCCCTGCGAGATCGGGAGTGTGGGGGCAGCTGGGGCTGCTGGGAACGGGGCTTGCAGCCAAACYTGGAGCTTTTTGTTTTGAGCCTGGGCTCTCGAACCACAAATTGGCCTGTGCTGCCTTTGCAGGAGCTCAGTGGGATGAAAGGCTACAGCTAAAAAGCCAAAACTAAATCTGTCGGGTGCTGGGTTTTTTTTTCTTTCTTTTAAATCGACTCTCCCGGGGTGGCACAGCCGGGTGCCATGACTGCTGCAGAGACCATGTGTCAGAGACCAGGAACGGCTCAGGGCAGCTTCTGCTTTTGCCTRCTTTGATTTATTAATGTTGTCCCTGCCCAGTATGTTGTTTTACATGCTCCGGTGCCCCCTTCTTGCTCCTGACGCACCAGCTCGGAGCCATGCAGCTTTGCCTGTGTGAGTGAGACGCAGGGCAGTGTTCACAGGGCTGCCAGCCTGGCTTTTGATGCTATCCACAACCTTTTGCCCACACGTTGGTTCCATTACATCATTTTTATTACACGCTTTTTCCTTACATCAAGCCCGATCCCCACCTTGAGTCCTCCTGTGCCTCAGAGCCAGGCAGAGTGGCTGTAGTTGGGGCGCAGAGCAATGATTAACTGTGGGCAATTATCTACGAGGCGGTGGGGAGAGCAGAGATTGGTATTTGGGGGATTCAAGTCCTTCCTTCTGCTGGCGGGGGGGAACATGGGGGAAGGGGTAGGGAGCGGGAAACGCATACACGGGGCAATCGGTGGGTGCAGGCCAGCCCTTATTCCCTGCCAGGGCACAGCCCAGAGCCCCCAGCCCCGTCCGCTGGCCCCGGGTAGGTGTCCCCGCTCTGCTGGGACACCCCCTTACCCTTAAGGGTACCCTTAAGGGCACCCCCCCGCCCCATCGCAACTACCCCAGCCCAGGCTCCTGCACCTCTGGGGGACCAGCGCATCTCCCCAGCTCTGCCCTCGCTCCCTCTGAACCCTCTTTTCTCCGACTCCCCAAAGCCACGCGGAGCCACGCRGCCGTCCCCGAAATGCACAGGGGACGGGGTGGGGTGGGGGGGAACACATCAACACTAACCACACCGGCCCTCTCGGCCGCGCTACCCTACACAGCCGTACATGCACAGCGGCCGCCCGGGCGCAGGGGGAGGCCCAGGCTCTGCCCTCTCCTCCAGGCTCCGTCCCCAACAAATATCCAATAAATGGCACCAGTTACACCCTCGGGGCGCCGGTTTTGGGGGGGATGCCCCTCAGTCGGGCAGCAGCTGCTCCAGCTCCTCCTCATTCAGGCCATTGGTGGTGACGATGTGGTCCAGCTGCTTCATGTACCGCTCCAGGTCCTGCATGAAATGGGGGATGCGGGCCTTCTCCAGGACCCCAAATTTTTTCAGCCGATTCACATCTTCATAGGAGACCTGATGGGAAGCAGGGAGATGGGGTCAGCACCCCCCCCACCCATCCAAGGAGGGGGTCTGGTCCACCTGGGTCACCCACCCCCTGCCCAAACACCCCTCCTGCCTGCAGGGAGGCACTGGCAGAGCTGCTCGGGGAGGGATTTGCAAGGATTTGTGTTTTTTGGCCATTTTCTGTCGCTGCAGGGACAGGTGACAGCAGGACCRGTGTGGCCGAGGCAGACGGCCAGCACTGCGGCCGGCAGAGCTTAACCCGCTGGGTTAAGCCTCTCCCCAAGGGTCTCCCACGGAGGAGGACGGATTATCCCGTYCTTCCCTGCATCCTACCCCGCCCAGCCTTCCCCTGCTCCACCGAAACCCACACGCGCAGGGAAAGGCAAAGAGCTGAAGGGCTGGAAGCCAAGGGCTTGTTTTCAAGGAAAACATGGGACTGTGGGAGCCCACCTGAACTTTGGGATGGGAGGGGCTCTGGGATCAGACCCCCCCACCCCGGCTGTTACCTTTCCAAGCGCAGCCAGCAGCGGGAAGTCGATGGTCTGCCGGTGGCGCAGGATGCGGAGAATCCCGTCCAGGTAGACCTGGTCCTTACTGAAACAGCCTGGAAGAGCGGGAGAGGCCGGGGAGCGGGAGCCTGGCTCCCCACCGCTCACCCGAATGTCTGCTGACCACAACAACCAGAGTGATGGCGCTGGAGCAGGGTGACACGAGTGTGCCAGGGCTCAGGCGTTGCTGGTGGCGTCCCAGGACCGCTGGGTCCCAACGGATGAGCGCTGGGGACCGTGGAGGCAGCTGGGTGCAGCAAGAGCCCCAAATCTCTCRCTGGGATGCTTTCACCCTTCCTCCCAATGGATTTTTTTTAATCTTAAACCACTGCAAGAAGCTAAATGCATCCCCAGAAATGCTCATTTTTGCCTCTTCTTTGGCTGCTGCCTCCCTGCGAGCTTGTGCAAGTCGCTCCCATCAGACCGCAACCACCTCAAGGGGCTCCCCAGGGTACCCCATCCCTCCCCACCTCACCCTGAGCAGCCGAGGAGCTGATGTGCCGGTACTGCACGTATAAGATCACCGCCATCACGTGTAAACCCACAGGAGAGCGGTGCCGGGGATGGGGAGGGATGCAGCGTGGGGCAGAGCCACCATTTCAAAGGCTGCCGTGGCAATGGGGTCAGTGACGCTCAACCCACCCAGCAGCAAAACATACCCGCCTCGTGTTTTTCTTTTAAAAAACCAAATAAAATCCCTTCCGAAACCCGAAGGCTTTTCCCTCCCCGCCYGGTACCTGGCTGCGAGGTGTCGGTCTGGCCCCGCTTCGCCCGCACGCAGTACTCCCACCGGACGCCGGCATCCTGGACGTACTGCTCCAGGTCCTGGAAGAGGGCGGAGAAGGAGAGGCGGCTGGCCCGCTCGATGGTGTAGTAGAGCAGGGCTGCCCGCCACAGGAAGGGCTGCTTGCGGAAGAGGACRCTGTGCAGGCTGGCCAAGCCTTCCTCCGTGGGGTTGGCGGGCTTCAGGCTGTACTGCTTGCGGCCCTCGGAGCTGTGCCAGGGCTGGCGGGTGTTGTTCACCCCCCGGATGTAGTGGGTGCCTGGGGAGGGGGGACGGGAGCGAGCGCCGTCGGCCGCAGCCTCCAAAAAGCTCGACTCCCCACCCCCTGAGTCGCTGGGCTTGGGGCTGAGACCCAGCACCCATGGGTGCCAGCTCCAGTCTTGGCTGGAGATGCTGCCATGGGGCATCTGCTTGCTCCGGTGCCCAAGTCAGGGGGAGCAGGTACACAAGTGCACGGGTGGGTGCCCCGACAGCCCCTGCCCCACAGGCGGAGAGGGACCCAGGTGGCCTCAGCCCCTTCTCAAACCTGCCCAGGAGCACCCTCCTTGCAGGACCCGGTGGGTATCACCTTGCCCCATGGTCCCCGCAGCCCCCGGGCCGTTACCCCGGTGACAACCAAAGGATGCTCACAGCATCCCCCCGCTCTGCCCCGCTGACCTATCTCGTGGCGCAGCATCCCCTCCAGCCAGTGCTGCCGGGCTCCGGCCAGGTTGATGGCCAGTGTCGGCCGGCTGTCCTCCACCATCATCACCGCCTGGGACAGGAGGTCGTCGGTGAGCTGCACCACCACCTGCAGAAGAAGGAGGCAACTGGCGTCAGCGCTGCCATGGGAGGAGATGCTCAGCGGGGTCTTGGCTTTAAGCAGAGGCTGAGACGGCGGCGGACGGCCAGAAAAAGCCACCGACGCTGCGGGCGGCACTGCCYGGTGCTGCTGCACCATCACCGACTCCCCAAAGAACCTACAGGGAGCAGGAGCAGGCAGGGAGGGCACTGCCGGTGCTGAGAGGAAATGGATGATCCCATCGGGGGATGAAATAACATCTTTAACCTTTTTACAGCCAGCAAACGTGAGCAGGCACCCTGGGGGGAGCGGGCAGCTCCTGGGCAGCCTGGCTCCAGCATCCCTCTGGCTCCAGCATCTCCCCCCTCTCATTCCCACAGGCTCCCCACAATTTTATGGCCACACATGCTGGGCATCCTCCGGAGACCTGCCCGGTCCCACTCATGCATCCCCGCTAGGATGGGATGGCGCAGTAAATTCGGTCATCAAATCCACCCCACTCTAAACAACCAACAACGCCCGCTTCGTTATGGGTCCAACCTCCAGACCCCCTCCCAATAAACATCCCACGAGAGAACCAAGGCTCTGGCTCCATTTTCATGGACTCTCCTGTGGATTCTCCCTTTCGAGGCTCCAAGACACGAGCAGCGAGGAYGGATCCACGCCAGCCCACCCTCGCAGCAGGAGCCGTGTGTGCCAGCCACGATTCACAGCAGGGACGGGCAACGCACGCGCGGGACTGGAGAACATCTTTATAGAGAAGAAAACATCTATTTTGGGAAACCTGGCTATTGCAAGGGCTGGAGCCAAGACAGCTGCTCTACATTAACAGGAGTTAAYGTGCCGGCCAAGCAGCACTTTCTGACCATCCAACTTCAGACCTGCAGCGACTTGAAGCTGCAGCATCGCCGGAAGAGACACGCGGCTCTGCTGCATCCCCGGGAGCTCTCGCATCCAAGGTTCGGCAGCGGCAATGCTCAGGACCTTTGGGCACATACCAATTTCATCTCAAAAATCCTTCCATCACATCCATATTAACTCTAAAAAGCATCTATTATTTCACAGCTGACACTTTTCAGGATGAAAATGTGCACACACACACGCACTATGCGGCAATTCTTCTCTCTTATTKAAAAAAAGGAGAGGAGACTGAACGGGTTTGCTTCAACCCAGATTTATTATTGCACAAAGCTGCTCATGAAAGCCAAAAGTGCACCRTAACAGAGCAGAGTCTACCACTGGGCAAACGAACAGCATAAAATACTTACAGTGCAATTGCTTACCTGGATTAAAATATACCAGCGTGAAAGAAAATCCCTCCAACTCCGAGAAAAGACTTGCCAGTTCACTTCTGACTTGTGTGTATCTCCTCAGCTTTATTTCTGCTCCAGTAAGCAAGTCAAAATAAGCAAGGGTTGTGGTTTCGCCGCCCTCTGCCATGTCCAGCCACRGACCTTGGTGACCTGGGACAAACCGAGGCAGGGAACTGATCTGGACTAAAACTGGTTTTATGCTCTAGGTTAGTTTCCAGCAAGATCATCACCCCCGGCCGCGTGAGCTCCCATGGGGGGGTCTTGGTGGGGAGAAGACTTTGGGCAGCAGCGCCAGCTTCTGCTAAAACAGCCCCGTCTGGAGCTACGACAGGCAGGGAAGGTTACGGCTTCACTGCAAGCAGAAATAGGAGGTACAAAGAAGCCAGGTTTTTATATGATTTTAACCAATTCCCATCTCTTAGGTCAGCTCTGTGTGATGGGAATACAGCCCGGACATCSGACATGGCAATCCCAAATGTGACTAGCGGAGGCTGAAATCCTGGGATGCGGGAGGGGAAGGGGAGAGCCAGGAGACAGAGCTGCAACCAAAAGAAAGATGAGGAATACATTTCATCGTCGCAGCACTTTTCCTGCTCCCTCGAAGACRCTGCAGCACAGAACCGATGCCCGGAGCCCGTGACAGCCCCTGGTCCCCAGGTCCTCTTACAGGGAGCGCCGGACACGATGCACTGTGTCAGCCGGAGCTCTGCTACCAGGATACAGGATGCTCGGCTGGCTGCGAGTGCTCCACAAGGCCAGGACCACATCTTGCTGTCTTGTCACGCTTCACTGCCCCTATAYGAAAAAAATAAAACCCAAGGAGGTTGGAATTTAGGAAACTAGATGCAGAAAACTAACTTCTGCCCTAGGATAAACCGCCCTCATTCTTAAACCTGCTTTTCCCCAACCTATTAAAAAAATACCCTCCCAGAGCTCCTCCYCTCTGCTTTTCTCCATTTTCCAGTTGCTCCTCCTTGGCCACGTCACGCTGGATTCCTCCAGGCACCGTGCCCAGGCGACAGGGATTCAGCAGCTCCCGGTCCCCCGTACCAGCAGGACCTGCTGCAGCGGGGCCAGCCCAGCCGGGGGGTTTGGGAGGTTGGTGCTCRCTTGGCATCCCCCAAATTGTTCAAGTTTCCCTCGTGCAATTTCAAAAGACATCTCCGAAAACAACACTCAGAGCAACCGCACAAGTGAAATAAGCCCAGGGGTTTAACTATATGGAGTGTTACACGGGTAAATGCTCCACGCAGCTCATTGCTGCCATCCTGGTGACCTCCAGCTCTCCCTTCCCATCCGCACTGGCACCTCAATTCCCACCCCTGAAGAGACCACTTTTATTATAACCCAAGTATCTGTCCATCACCCGTCCACAGCTTTTTCCTCTGCTGTCCTGGGAACGCTGTGTCCCGCATCCTACGCTGCACCTTCCCTGCTGTTACCCGGGCTGGCACCCGAGCACCCTGCCAGGGCTGAGCTTCCCTAAAGCAGAGATACACCCCGCTTTAATAAGCACTAAGCAACACTTGCAACAGAGTGTTCTGGCTTTAAGAGTTGATTTTTATATTATTTGAGGGGGAGATTTACGCTACAGGACAAATCAATGGTGACCAGGCTGGGCATCCCCACGTCTAAAGCCACAGCACCACCGATCCGCTCACACAATTCAATGGRAGCACCAGATGAGTCCAGCCAAATCGTGGAAAGGCAAGTGCTGTCCCTCAACCTTCGCCATCATGTCTCAACAGGAGGCAGCCTGAACAATCCAAACCCATTTTTTTTTCCTTTTTCTTTTCCTATCTGATACCACCATGTGCAGGGTGAGCAAAGAGAAACACAGCAAACAGCTGGAAAATAAGAGGTGGCCGAGGATGCTGAGGATGTGATGCTCAGCACTGAAACCAGGTCTTGCACGAGCCCTTTTTAGGCAAGGCAGCAAGAGCWGAAAGGCAGAATGAAGCATTCCCTGGGATACGGCGTCTGGAGAAAGAKCCAAGGGCACGGAAAAATTCGGTTTGCAACAAGCTGGGACACTGCTGGAGGCTGAGCACAGAGGGAAGGGGGCAGCTGAAGTCACCGGTTTGTGTTTCCAGGAATGAAGGAAAACTCCAAGCAAGAACAGCCCAGAGCCTTTAGAGGAAGAATTCGAGTCAGAGGGAGCACTGCTGATTTTTTTTTTTCCTCTCTAATGGTGAAGGAAAGGTAAAGGCAACACAGAAACAGCAACACTCAATTATATGGAGTGGAAACTATCTTTCCCTGTACAAGAGCTCGATGGCGTCAAGTGAAGCGATTACGAAGCAGATTCAGGACGAAGAAGCATCAGCAAACGGTGCAACCCACCGCACGAGGTTTGCGACGGYTCCCGATCAGGTAGGCAAATCATCAGCAGGGGTTTTGCAGGCAGAAACAACCCCCGACTCGGGCAGACACCGAGCTGCCACGGCCTGGGGAGAAATCCCCCATCCCCGTCCTAAGGACGGAGAGACCCCAGGACAGAGCTGGGCAGGGGGATGGGGGGTGGAAATGGGGGTTGGGAAATGGGATTAGACACCGCTCGGAGCGGCTGAGAGCGGCTGCAGCCGCGGGTACAGCTGCAGGTTGCAGTCTCCCCGCGAAAGCCGATGATACGGATGTGTGCAGGGGCCACCACGGTGAGAAGATGTCGGGCAAAACCCCACGATGTCATTCTTCCGATGTCAGTTTGATGGCTTTTTAGAGGCATTGGCTCGTTTTTGATTTTTTTTTCCCCCTTATTTGATAACGTGGTGATATAGCGTTGTTTTGTCGTATTAAACAGAGGTGCCAAGAACCGCCCTATGCAGAGCCAGCCGGCCGGGAGCGACGGGAAGGGACCCTCAGCATCATCAGAGACGGCAGCTTCGCACGCTCCGGCTGCCGCAGCCCACCYGCCCACCGAGCAGCACCACCCGCCTTCCTGCGGGACCCTCCGGCTTTGCAGGCGCTGCTGCAACAGGGGCTGCGACTTCAGCCAAAGTCCCGTTCCTGGAGCAGCAACGYCAGCTCTCCAGGTGTGCGACCTCTCGTTCTAAGCAGGATCCCACGCTCCTGCTCAGCTTTGGTGGATGGAGAAAGAGCTCGTCCCCAGGAACCGAGGGAAGACTGCTGATGGCACCGAGGCACGGGCTCCTGCCCCTGCGCAGCTCCGCGGTGCTGCCAGCAGCCTGCCCATCTGCTCGGGACCCCGCACGCCGAGAAAGCCCCGGCGCTGAGCAGCTCCAGGGTGCAGAGGCATCACGGATGGGATCCCAGGAGATGCTAGCTAGCGYGATTTAGGCTAACGACATTTCACGACCCCAGGGATTGCCACGCAGCACTTACCGACGGGGCCAGGGGTTTCTCTGGCTGCAAGCTGGGAGCTCGCCAAAATCCGTACGGAGGCCTCTGAGCTCCGGCAGCGTCACCTCGGTCCTGAGCCAGAAGAAAAGCAGGAGAGCTTCAGGATCTGCAGCTCGGACCCCGACAAAGAAGCTTTTGAAGAYGCAAAGTTAATTATAGCGCAAATACTTACCCACGAGCACGCTGCCTGCGGTGCCGGAAAGCGGGATCCTGCCTTCGCCGATCGGCGCCGGGGACAAAGGGCAGCTGCCCGCAGGGACTGCCGCCCGCCTGCCGCATCCGCGGGTCAGTCCCTCGGCTAACGCAACCCCCCGCGCCAGCGTTTCTTCCTTTTTTTTTTTTTTTTTTAATAAGAAAGCCATCACGATTAATACGTAACAGGGAAGCAAACGGCACGGCAGAACAGACAGGGCACAGCAGGTGAAAGTCAGGAATTACAGATGCAGGCACAGGGAAGGAGGCACGTGTCTGAAACCGCCCAGTTCCCCAACAGGGTGTTATATTATCAGCCACGCAGAAGTTTCAGCAAGTTTTTGTCCTGTACGGGGAGCAAGCTTTGCCAACATCGCTGTACCGAGAGCAGATGAAACCCTTCCCTCTTCCCTGCCCCAGAGAAATTCAGCAAAATTTCTAATGGGTAGCAACGAACAAACCAATGCTTTAGAGGTTTTAAAAGCACTTATCAGAAGTTTCAGATAAAAGAGCCGCGTATCTCACACACCGACGTGCAAACGTAATTACTGCACCCTGCATTCCCTTGAGCAAAGGGAAAATTACACAGGGCTGGAAGAAAGCCAGTTGTACACCGACATGCAAGAAAAAAGATGGCTTTCTGCCCAGCCAGAGCTCAATTCGGGTTTAGATTAACGGAGAAGAGTAAAACAGCTGAATTTAATCAATTAATAAAATCAAGAGAGACCACACCTAGCAAGTCATAAGCGTAGGTCTGTAAGTAAGACTGGCCAGCTGCTAGGCTGGGTATTGGGGCTGGTTCTGGGTACTAAAAGGCAGCTGAATTATAGGAAGAGATTTGCAGAGATCCTTTCCGTCCTAAGGCAAGGCTTAGGAGGGCCAAGGTGCCAGATCCACACCCCAGGGACACCCCCGGGAGGGATCACGGCAAACCAAGGGGGCTGGAGGAGGAACGTCCCCTGGCCAGCTGGGACCTCGGGGAACGGCTCGCTCCTGCTTTTGCAGGCATGAAATGCGCTGGGTRCCGCCGAGCAAGTTGATGCTTCAGGGAAACGCTCGTGAATAACCCTGTTTGGAGACGGAGGTGAAAAATCAGAGCTAGGAAAAATAGCCTGGCCAAGAGGCAGCGGTGAGGGACCCCCCCGCGCCAGCCAGCACTGCGTGGCCTTCTGCCCGCCAGCCGCCAGCCGAAGGCAGCCCTGCGAGAGCCAAAAAAGCAAAACCAGGTCCACAAATCCTTCTCACCGCTTGAACCCAGGACGGTGGAAGCGTTTTGCCCACACCTTGCTGGCAGGAAGGGGAAAAAAAAAAAAAAAGCCTTTTAACCGAAGCTGTGGGACATCCCACGCTGGAGGCACAGAGAAACCAGATGAAGAGTTGCTGAACCTCCCCCCACCTCCATCCCTCATGGCTACCGTCGTATCTTAACCACGTATTTCYCAGCCCTAAAACCCGAGCTTGGGGTTTCAAAGCGCCGTAACCCGGCACATCCCGCAGGACAGCAGGAAATCTCTCCCCCCCGGCTTGGCTTTCGGACACGTGAGCGAAGGCAGCTGTCGGAGATGTCTGCCATACCACCGCTAACCGCAGTAATTGATGCCTCATGCACGCAGCAAAACGCTCCCCGCCCGGCCACGCAGCTTCTCTCTCAAGCATAAAAGGGAGACATACACAGAAAAAATCAAGGGAAATTGGTGGGGAACCAGCACCCACGTGCTGTAACGCCGGGGTACAGCGAATGCAGCCACACCAGAGACAAAAGGACGCCACRGCTCAGAGTAGAAAAGTTTCTTCTTAATCTGAGTCCTTTTTATCAGAATATAAATACATTGCAGCCGTATTTTACCAGCGATAAAGCAGGGACGCGGATTACCTCTCCCACGCAGCCTTCCTTCTGCATGTACTTTCGGATCACGGACCAGATCTGGCACTTGCTCAGCAGCCTCCCGCCCGTGGCGACTTCGAAGCTCTCGTAGGTCCCATATTTCTCCAGGACGGCACGAATGATCCTGATGGCCTGTCGCAGGCAGAAACGAAACGTCAGTGCAAACACTCTCCTTGCTTATAAACACATCTTAAAATCCCACGTGCAATAAAACCCAGCGGAGATAATCCCTGCTAAACAACTGTAAAGTGAGACATGGTTTTGCAAGATCTAAAAAACCAAGGAGATTGAGCCAGCTGGAGGTGGCCACCAGGACAGACAGACATTTAATGCAATCAGCACGACCCACAGTATATTCTTTCTGCTTTTTATCATCCTTGCAAGCACCTGTTGTGGGAACGGGGCAAAGCAGAAGCGAAACAGCATTGTCGCAGCACGTTGCCTCTGGAGGTTAAAGCTCTGATTATTTTCATTTTTTCTGCTTTCGGTTCTCCTTTCAAACTCAAGTGCTTGCACAAAGAGGTCTAGCTTATCAGCTTGCTTTTTATTCCGAGAGTTTCTTAGTGCAGCGCTGGATTGCAAGCCCGGCAGGAAAGCYGGGCATCCCCAGCACTGCCCTTTGCAGCGATGCTCCTCCTCGGCCGGGGTCTCGGCACAAGCAGCCTGCTGCACACCACCAGCCTTCYAATAAAAGCGGCACGTGCTATTTTATTAGCATCAACATTTACGGAGCATCTATAAAATACAAGCATTTATTAGCATGTTTCCTTCCCCAAAASTGAGCTTTCACTGTACACATTTTCAAGCAATGACTTTCTCCAGCCTAGTAATATCCAAAGCAGATGACGACGACTTTGAACCAGTTCTTTCTCCCGCAGTTTTATTGCATCTGTAAACCTGGCTGAGCTGCTGCCGAGCTTCCCAGCCCAGGACCAAGCGCTGCTCCTGAACGCTGCTTGTTTTACCTCCTCCTGCTGAGCAAACCCCCTTTGCTCTCATACGGGCTCCGGGCAGCGGCTGGAGCCCTGCAGAGGGAGGTCCCATCCCCTCCTTCGTCCCTAAGGTCACCCAGGATCAGGAGATGGGTGCTCACCACCAGTACCAGCTCTCAAACCACCCAACGCCCCAYAGAAGGGCTTCGTGGTCTGCATTTGGCGAGCAGCCTCCTCTGCCCCAGCAGAAGGTCCTGATTTTCCTTCCTTGGACAGCCTTCTCTGCACAGCTGGTTTTTATTCTTGAGGCACTTATTGTGTCTTTCCAGGAGAAGTTGTGCGGGTTTTTTTGTGTTGTTGGATTTTGTTGGGTTTTTTTTGTTGTTGCTGGTTTTTTTTGTTTGGGTTTTTTGGTTTGTTAGCTGAACGATCAGGATCGTTTTTGCAGYGCCGCAAGGTACCTCCTGCTGACTGCATTGGAACAAGGACCATTTCCTCCTCCCACCTCTGCTCAGGCACTTGCTCTCTCCTTCCAGGGGACCTAAAGCCCCGAGCCAAGAAAAACCCAGCACAGCTGGTGCCCAGGAGTAAGAACGACCAAAGGGCACGCTCCCCGCCAACCTCCAGCGCACGTCCCAGCAAGCGAAATTCCTGAGATACCGAGTTTAATTTTCCAAGAGGCTGCTGAGCATCCCTGGGCAGCCCAAAATCACGYACCCACCATAGGCAGCGGGATAACAAATCCTCCAGCCCCAGCCCCGTGCTGGTGCTGCTGGCCTTCCCACCACAAACCGGGGACGTGATCTCCGGGGTGATGAGCCTCCGTGGGGCTAGAAGAATCCTTCTGGTTTATTTAAATTTTCTATTAAAAAAAAAWAAAATAATGCCGCAAGCACATGCAGAGCAGCTGGTGGAGCAGCAGCTGGAAGCAGGGAGCTGGTGTTGGTTTGTCTGCTCTTGTCCAAGAATGCTGGCTTAGCAAAATGTCTCATTTATTTACACTCTGTGATGAATGCAGGTTTTTAAAACCAAAGCAGTTTATAGCTGGCAAGGAAAAAAGTCTCCCAGAATAAAAGAGACTGGAAGGAGGTTACTGCAGGGTACRAGCAAAGGAGCAGTGACATGAATACCGTCCCATCGCACCGCCACCGGAGAAGCGGGAGAAACACTCAACACTTAATATTTCTTGCAAAGGGTTTTAAGATCCAGGATGAGACCATTCACACTGGTTACGAACATTTAATTTCATTCCAAGTAATGCGCAGAGAAAAATGATCTCAGTTATTCATCTTTTACCATATTGGAAGTCAACTGTAYCAAAAAAGAAAGCAAGGGGGGAAATAGCTCTGAACAACTCATTTTACCACGTTACTCAGAGAATGGAACGCACTTAATGCCGGAAGAAAACGCTGAAAACACCAGCGAGGTCTTTACAGGAGWCGGACCGTCTCCCCTGCAACAGCATTGCTGGCACCAGTTTATCTGGGGCAGAGGTACGGCAGGGACTGGAAATGACTAACTGCTTAGAAAGCTGTTTACAGAAAGAGCTCGAATCGTCTGGATAATAATTCAGGCAGAGATATAGGAAGTAATGCCAGAATAAGTAAACATTCAAAAAACAATAAATAAAGTGGTGAAGAAGTTATCTGAAACACCAGATGTAAGCTCCCAACTAYGAGGAGTAAAGAAACACCTCAGGCGTCCAAGTCTCAATTTACTGTAAGAGTTTTTTAATTTGCTTCCTCGGAGGCAGCTAAAAGGGCTCCGTGGGGCAGAAAGGATGCTCTTGCCAGGGGCGGGATGCCCAGCCCGAGGAGCGAGCTGGTTTTGGGGCCCGGCCGGGCTCCCGGCTCCAAGCAGAGAGCAAAGGGCTGGAGCCTGCAGCTCCATCCCTGCCTCGCTCTGCTGCATCCCGGGAAGGCTCGTTTGTGGGCAGAGCATGAAGAAAGCACGCTCCTCCTGCCTGGGTCCTCCCGCYCGAGAGGCCGGGCGCTGTTTGCTCACCGCCATCCACACATCGCTGTTATCCGTGGCAGAGAGCAAGTCGGGAGTATTTCAGTAGCGTACGAGTTACAGAAGCAGTTAAGCAAAATAATACAGACTCCTTAAGCAGAGTCTACACCAACTGTCATCACTACTGACCACATCTGCTGATGCGTTAAGGACAACCTTTAGGCCTTCCAGAAAACAAGCCAGACTTAACCACCAGGTCATTCAGGCTAAGGACTCCAGCTCCTCGTCTGCTATTTCTACAGCAACAAGTGCAAAAAAAAAAATAAAATAACAGCAACGTGTCGCGGAAGGAGCACCAGCTCCCAGCCACCACCGGGCATCCGTAAGCCAGAGCCAGTCGGAGGCTGGTAGCATCACCCAGCCCCGGTATGACCATCACCCACGTCAAGCACGGAGCACGTGCTGCTCCTGCGGGTAGGCTGGGTAAATAAAGAAGAGTTTAAGAAACAACCGGGGGAGCAGGCTGAAGGCAGGGTACAAAAGATGTCGAGCAGAGCGAGAGCGGGCAGCAGAAGGCGGGCAGGAACGCGGGCCATGGGGTGTCCCGCGCAGCAGCTCCTGGCTGACCCGACCCCGGAGCGGTCCCACCATCCCGGTGACACCCACACCTTCGCACCCGTCACGGGGCGGGAGGAAGGCGGGGAGCGGGGCGGGCCGGGGTCCCCCGGTTCCTCCTCCTCTTCCTCCTCTTC
>JASVER010000137.1:1171299-1226600 GCA_030449065.1 Oceanodroma leucorhoa | reverse complement strand
CCCCGGACACGCCCCGGACACGCCCCGGACACGCCCCGGACACGCCCCGGCGCGTGACCCGCCGGCCCCGCCTCACCTGGGCGACGAAGCGGTCGGAGGCGGCTCCGTACTTATGGAGCACGGCGGCGGGCACCGGCTCCGCGTACTCGAACTGCGGGTCGTAGGCGAAGCTGGCGCGGAAGAACCGCTCCCGTTCCGCCTCCACGTTGCGGGGCCGCAGCGCCACGAGCAGGCAGGGGCTCCGCCGCCCGCCGCCCTCCTCCCCGCCCCGGCCCCGCGCGATGTGGGGCAGGGAGGCGGCGGCCCGCATCCCCCCGCGCCCCCCCGCGCTTTCCTTCCGCCGCATCCCGGCGCCGGTTTCCGACAGGCGCCGGGTTCCCCGCGGGCAGCGGGGCGCGGGTGGCGGTGGCGGGGGGGACGGGCAGGGGCAGAGCGGCGGGCCGTGGCGGTCGGGCAGCCCCCCGCCCGCCGCCGCCCCCGGGTCCGGCACCATGGCCTCCAGCGCGGCGGCGGCGGCACGCGGGCCCGACCCCCGCGCTGCCGCCCCGAGCACGCGCCGCGCCCCGCCAATCGGCACCGCGCCCGRCGCGCCGGAGCCAATGGGAGCGGAGGGCTTAGGGAGAGCCCCGCCCCTCCCCGCCGCGCCCCGCCCCGCGCGGAGCCCGCCCTGCCCGCGGTGCGGAGCGGAGCGGGGTCGGAGCCGGGCCGGGCCGGGCAGCGAGGGGCGGGGGGCTCGGGGCGCACCGGTCACGTCGCCAGCCCCGGTTGCATCGCCAACCCCAGCTGTGTCACCAGGCACATTTGCGTTGCCAGCCATGGCTGCATCGCCAGCCCCGGCCGCGTCACCAGTCCCAGTTGCATTGCCACCCCCCTTGCATTGTCAGCCCCGGCTGCATCGTCAGTCCCAGCTGTGTCACCAACCACATTCGCATTGCCAGTCCCAGCTGCGTCACCAGACCTGGCTGCATCACCAGTCCCAGTTGCATCGCCACCCCAGTTGCATCGCCAGCCCCATTTGCATCACCAGCCCCAGCTGCGTCGCCAGCCCTGGTTGCATTGCTGCCCCAGTTGCGTTGCCAGTCCCAGTTGCTTCGCCAGCCCCAGCTGTGTCACCGTCCCAGTTGCAACGCCATCGCAGTTGCATTGCCAAGCCCAGTTGCATTGCATCCCGGTTGCCTTGCCAGCCCCAGTTGCATCACCGAGGCAGTTGCATCGCCAAGCCGGCTGCATTGCCAGCCCTGGTCRCATCACCAAACCCGGTTTTGTCGCCAGCCCCAGTCGCACCGTCAGCCCCGGTTGCATTGTCATCCCAGTCGCATCGTCAGCTCCGGTCACGTTGCCAGCCCCAGTTGCGTCGCCAGCTCCAGTTGTGCCGCCAACCCCGGTTGCATCGCCAGCCCTGACCGCATCACCAGCCCTGGTCGTGTCACCAGCCCCWGTCGCATTGTCACCCTGGTCACGTYGCCAGCCCCAGCCACGCCACCAAGCCCAGTTGCATCGCCAACCCTGGTTGCATCGCTGAGCATGTGGCTCTTCCCAAAGCCCCGGCTGCCGGGGTGCCGCCGGGCAGTGAGCGCCTCCGTTTTCGGTTGCGGCTGGCTTTACTAACCCGCTGTGCAAGGACAAGGCAGGCTCAGCGCTCAGAAGCAAAGTGTGTTTATTATTTCGTAAATCTGCTGATTTCGAGTCGGTCTTGCCCGGGGAGCCTAGCTCGCTGCCCGCACGCTGGCGGCTGGCAGAGGTGCTCTTGCAAGCCGTACCCGCCGTGCCACCCCCGTGCCACCCCCGTGACACCCCCGTGACCGCCCTGGCGAGTCAGAGCCCGCACTCGTTACTCAAGTGGCTCTGTCCCAAGCCGAGCAGAGGCTACGGCACCGCGGGCTCCACAGCCTCTAAAGTGCCTAAACGTGGCTTGCTAGCGACGAGGGCTTGTGCGTACACCGTAATTCGCAAGTGTGATGTTAATGAGCTGTCAGCGTGGTTAATTATCCACCCGCTAGTGGGAAGTGACAAGCCTCTGAAGTAGAATTAATCGCTGTTCCYGAAAGAAAATCCGATCGGTGTGGAAGTGGGTGCCAGCCCATCCACCTGAGCTGTTGGTCTTGCTCCTTTTCCTTCCACACTCAGCTCCAAGTCCTGCATGGCAGCTTGTGGTGGCTACCAGCACGGAGGGAAGCTGGCCCTCGTTCCTTTCAGTTCTTTTTGGGCTCCTTCAGGACCTTCCGTCCGGGTAGGATCTTCCCCCGCTTCCCTGCCTCTGGGCTGGATCTCACCTGCCCCAGCTCTCCCTGCTCCTGTGGGCTCCCCAGCAGGATTTCGTTGATGGAACTGAGCGTCAGGTTGCTGAAGACCATGTTAAGGTGGTCGACGCCTCGCAGCTCCTGGACGTACACCTTCTGCTTTTGCTGGTTGCGCCATCGCTTGCACAACTCCGAACTGCGTGTGTTGACGGTGTCGTCCCCGTCGCCATAAATCATGTCCACGGGGTCCTCGTAAGGGAAACGCTCGTCATATATGTAAGTCTCCACGGTGGGGTAGCCTGTGCCGTAGAGGCAATACGTGTCCACCCCAGGAGGAGGTAAGTCCTTCAGCAAGTCCTTCATGTCCTCCCACATGTACCAGCCATCCTCCAAGTTGACATCGGTGAAGAAGCGTTGGTAGTCCTGGTAGGTGTAATTGTAGGAGGGCGTGGAGATGAAAACRTGGGTCTCGGGCCAGGCCAGGCTCGTTGGGAACATCCAGGGGCTGGTGGTGGTCATGCGCTGCTCTTCACGCAGCTTGATGTTGGACATGAGTGGGATGCCCTGATTGTCACCTGCGGGACACACGGGGGCTCATCAGAAACAGCACCGAAACGTACCCTCGCAAACGGTGCCCCTTGGGCGCCTGTGCTGGGACCAGCCCGCCCAGCAGTGACTCACAGCTGTCTCCTGGCTGGGGTATGGTTCCACCTCAAATCTTCCCCTGCTCACCTCTGCCCTGCCCACGGCCATACGTCCTCTCCTCACCCCTCTGGCTGCAGATTGCCAGAGCACCCTTCCAAACTCTTCTCTCCRGCCTAACATCTCTAGCTGCTAGGAGGAGCTGAGTGTAGACAAACTTGGACGTGTGATGGCCCTGACCAACCCAGTCCTGCACCTTCCTTGGAACCCCGGCACCTCCACGCCTGCCTGCAGGGACAGGAGTGAGCTGGGCCCGATGAGGGTGCCGATAACGGGTGGCCAACCTGCATGCAYCCTGCCAACCTCAGCGTTTTTGGTGTGTCTGGAGCCCTAAGACCACGCAATGATCTCAGATTACCTTAAAAATGTCTCTGGCCCTTGTGGCAACAGAGAAAAATATGAGGAGATGACTTAAGGGTGATGCAAGGGGTCAGATGTTAAAATCTTCAAGCACATGATTTTGATTTCATGCATTTTTGGAGGCTCAGCTTGTGACTTGTAGATATTTCTGGGCTGTCAGCATTAGGCAAGTGATTGTGGCTTTCTGGGCTGAGAAGAGACTAGAGAGGAACTGGGTGAAGGGTGATTAAAGCCTGCAGATAGCAAAGCTTATGGGGGATGGGTTTTGAGATTTGGGAGATCCAAGCAAGCGGTGCAGGAGAGTGTGAGYGTCCCCTGGGTGGCCTCCATGTCCTCTGCTGCAGAAGGGCTGTATGGTTTGGTGTGAAGGTTCCAGCAACCTGCACGGATGGAAGCAGCGCAGATGTCTGGGGAGGCAGTGAGAAGGGGGTGAGAATGCCCCAAACTGCTTCCCTGGCCCCAAGATTTTTGGGTGAGCCCTTTTCTTGCCCAGGATGGGTATTTAGGCTTTCAAGGAGCACCCCTAGCCCAGGAGTYGACCCTGGGCATGGTGCAGGGTGTGCTGCGGGCTGTCTGGCGAGAGCTGGTGCGGAGGAAGGGGAATGGCCAGGCTGCAGGTGGACCCAGCTGACAGCGGTTTTCCATACACACAAACCCACCAGYCCCAAGCATGGAAACCAGAGCAAGCTCCAGGGCATGCCCTGGGCCACTCTCCTGCTGTCGGGGCTGTGGCAGGAACCTCCGTGGTGCTTTCTGCCCCGCGGGATGCAGCGAGATGCAGCGGCATCAGCACCAGAGCACGASTGCTGCCTCCACAGACCCCTCGGCCGTCTGTCCCCCACCTCTTCCACCACCGTGTCCTTTCCCTGCCCACCACCACCCTTCCATTCCTGCAGGAGGGAAAGCAAGCAAAGAGGTGGCTGCACACAAGGAGTCACCCACCGGACGCCAGGACACGCAGGGGCTTGACGGACCCTCCCCATGGGGCACCCAGGGAGATGAAACCCCCAATGTACTGATCTTTCCAGGCTTGTGTCTGCTGTAGCAAGAAGTAGAGGATGTTCAGGTTGCCCATGCTGTGCGCGATGAGGAAGACGGGTCGCTGGTACTCATCGTGCATCTCCTCGATCAGTGCCTTCAGGTTCTGGAAGTATTCGGGCTGCTCCTCTGCGGACRAGAGGGGCACCAGCTCTTGGCCACCTCACTCCTGGCCACAGGGCTCCAGGGCTGACCCTAGGAGCCCCGACCAGAGAGAGGTGTGGGCACAGAGGCCACRAGTGCCACCATGCATTCACACGAGAGCACCGTGAACGGCCAAGTGCCCACCCCCACAGGCAGCCATCCCTGTCCAGGGGATCTTCCACGCCAGCCRGCTCACCCAGCCCGTGAGAGCCATCCTGCTTCCCTCCCTGCACGGGTGGCCTGGCCGCAACCCCCCTACTTACGGGGCCCGACCCTCCAGTCGTAGGGGGCTGCCCGAACCGTCTGGTCCCTCACGTAGCCGTTGTTCACCAGGTTCTGCACCAGGGTGTGCAGGTAACCTACGGGCAGAGAGAGCAGGTGGGARTTAGGTCTGTGGTCTTCTCCTGTCAATCTTTTTCCACCCTGGTCCTGGTCATGGCCACAATGTCTTCTGGTAAGCCCTGTAGCTTGGTGGCTCAGCCAGAGGTAGTGGATCTACGCATCCCATGTGCGCTGGGGTCAAGGATGGAGTGGTCCCTGCTGGCACTCGAAGGGAGTGTGTCCCCAAGGCCAGCGTCCCTCACTCCCAGGTCACCTGGGCTCTCTGTAGAACCGGTCCCCCCTGGAGACACGGGGACACCTCTCCACTTGCAGGGAGCGCGTGGGATCCCCGGACACCCCACACCCCTCCTCCTCTCACCTGCCAGCTTGCTCTGATCCAGGTATTCCACGGAATAGGTCTTGCCAAAGCCAGGCACCCGGATGTGCACCCCCGGGGCATTGGACATTTTCCGAGAGGTTCGGTTGTACACCACCCTGCGGGGACGGGACAGAAAGTAGCAGAAGAACCATGTCCCCAAGGGATGGGGTGGAGATCACTGGGTGGCAGCTTGGACCTGGCTGGCTGTTTCCAAGTCTTGTGTGGATGGGGAGGTGGACTGGTGCCAAGCCAGCATCCATGCCAATCGCCCGGCATGTCGGGGCAGGAGGCTGTGATGGAGGGGGCTGCGGCGGCCCCCTCGCCCTGCAGCCCCGGGCAGGGTGGCAGCATCTCCAGTGGGTGCTGAGGACGGTCTGGCTGGCACGAGCATGTGGCAGGGACGTGGGAAAGGGACGGGCGCTCAGAGCGGGAGCCAGCCAACTGTGTTCCCAACCAGTCCCGTGGTGCTCCTGTGGTTTTCCATGTGTGCTAGGTCATGGCTGGGGGGGGAGGAGAGGGGAGGGAGATCCCTGGTAGGTCATTTCCCCAGGGAGCTCCCGGGATGGGGGTGAACGGTACCTGGTGTTATCAATCCAGCAGTCAACTCCCACTGGCAGGAAGGTGTTGAGGTTGAGCCAGATGGTGAAATAGTCCTCCGTTTTGCGGTAGCACATCCAGTTCACCACGTCCGGCTTGTCCAGCTTTGCTTCCAGCTGGTTCCCGAGACACCCGGGCACTGGTGGCACCGCAGGGGGAGAGCAGAGCCAGCTACAGACCCCGTCCCGCTGGCCCCGTGGGGCTGCCCAGCCCGGCGCTTCCCCCAGCCCCCCAAGCAGGGCTCCCCTGGGGCTGCCCGGCCAGGGACACCTGGGGACCCACTGGAGCAGCATCCCTGGAGAACAGCCTGCTCCGCRCAGGAGCGAGGGTGCTCGGAGCCGAGATGCGGGGTGAGCATGGAAGCGGCACAAAAACCGCATCCTCAGGGACCCCCCCTGAGCTGCCTTTCCCACGGGGTGACCCCCAGAGCTGCCACCCTCGGCCCAAACCTGCCAATCCCCACCAGCACGAAGCACCCTGGATTATTSCCCTCTGCCTGGCTGGGTTTCCATCCTCCTCTCCTCGCTGCAGCCGGGGGGAAGGAGTCGGTGCTGCTCGGGGCTGYCCAGCCCTACCACATCCCCTGGCAGCTCGGGGATGCACAGAGTCCCCAGGGAGGTGAAAGTCATCCCGGTGCTGGCACCCGAGGCCCACGCACTGTTTTCCTGAACTTTAAACCCTCTGGACAGGCTGAGCAAGGTCTCTGAAATGGTTCAGTGCCGAGCGGAATCATACCCTGCGGAAATTCAGTGCAAATAACGCGTACGGTAAACACAGCGCGGTTTTCAGCAAGTTCACGGTCTGACATGTGCGACCTGGTCTCCCTCGATGGAGGGTGACCATCACCGGGGTGCCTGGTCTGCCTCTGGGATTCCTGGCAGGCATGGGACACCCATCCCAGTGCCAGCCTGGTATGTGTGCCTGTGCCGTGGGCACACGCCGTGGAGAACATTCCCAGCTGGTGTGCAGGAGCCGAGTGCCAGCTCCTGGTGCCAGCGCTGACCCCAAGGGTGAGGACAAGAGGTGAAGGGACTGCAGGGGACAGTGGCTGTGAGCCTGGTGGGATGGGAGCACTGGGTGAAGAATTCCATGGCCCCAGCGGGTCCTGGACTGATCCGCCATGCACGGCTGGGGACAGCATGGACCTTCAATGCTGCTGCAGGCACTGTCTGCTCTGTGTCCCATGTAAGGTGCTTCCCCCAAGGAYGCCACAAGTTGCTTTGTGGCCTAAAGCCCCTATAGATACCTGCCCTGCGCTGGTCTGGGACCTGGACCCGGGCTGTGCTGCGGCTGCGGGACCCCACAAGCATGGCAGGGTGGGAGCCATGCTGCCTAGAGCGGGGGCTGAAGGAYGGAGGCGAGGAGCATCTTTGACCTGTGAAGGATGTCCCCCATTTTCCCTGGTCCCCACCAGCCTCAGGTGTCCCTGCACCCCGGGGTCCATGGGCACAAGTGTTTTGGGGAGCCGCGGTGCTGTCCCTGTTGCAGGGTGCGAGGGCAGCCTGGCCTGGAGATGCTCTAGCCCCATCCCACCCACCACGGCACCAGCTCCCACAGCGTGGCAGGGGCAAGGCTGCAKCCTCCAAAAACCTCATCCCATGCAAGAGGTGAAGGGGATATAGTGGTTGCCTTCTTCAACCTGTTTCACAGCTCCCTCACCTCTGTGGCATCTCCCCAGGGATACAGGGAGGGTCTAATCCTGCCTTCAAARCACCTGGTTGGGGATCAGGCCATCCAGTGGACCCTGGCGTAGGAGAGCCYAGGCAGGGAGCGGGCAGAGAGGACCTCCCTGGCCAGTGAGAAGAGTAGGACCACGAGCTGCTCTGATGGCTCCCGAGGGTGCACAGCCAGCACCCCTGCCCCCGGCACGCAGCCCTGAGCTCTGCCTCCCCTTCCAGAGGACATTAGGTAATTATTAAGGGAGTTCCTGTGGGGGCAGAGGGGTTATCAGCGGTCCCAAGGGCACTGGGGGTTTCCGGGACGCCCGGCCCAGGGGGATGGGCTACGAGCGGATGCCGAGCGGCACATGGGGCAGCCGGACCCGGCTGGGTGTGGGACAGGGGCTGAGGCTGGTACCAGGGGCACGGGGAGATGCTCCGACCATCACAAGCCATCCTGAGAAGAGGCACCCGGTGATGGCCACCCAGGTCTGCTGGCCACCAGCATGGCCAAGCAGAACCTGCCCCAGGGCACTGAGGCTCCAGACACCGTCCCCTGCTCTCTGATGCCTCTGGGAAGGGAGTTCGCAGGGTCAGCCCTCGGCATTGCAGCAGGGATGTTCTGCTTTTTCTCTTCTMTTTTTAAAGGGGAAACTCAGCTTGATTCAAGAAAAAGGAGAAAAAAACCTAATTCTGCTCAGCAGAGGTTTTATGGCAAAACCCTAGCTCGAGTCCCCAGCGATGGCACAGGGACAGAAGGCAGAGCCGTGCAGGATGGAGGTACCCGCTGGCGGCTGCTGCTCCCACCTCCACCTCCCCGAGGTGATGCCCCAACCTCTCCTTTCACCTCCCTGAGTGCCTCTGCCAAAGGCTGGCCCTCCTCTACGCCATCCCCCAGGCAGGGTGGCCGTTGGGTGGGATGCACCGTGGACGCCCTTCTGCAGCCGCAGAGGATGACTTAATCATCGCCAGGGAGCGGCAGAAGACCCGGAACGGGGTGAGCTTTTGGGGGACCAAGGGGTGGTGGATGCTGGCCTACTGCACCGGCAGCAGCAGCCGTGGGAAGCGGCAGACGAGGATCCCTCTGCCAGCAGAGCCCCCCCTGAACTGAGCAAGCCCTAAAACACCCTCTGGGCCAGCTGTGAGATTTTAGAGCCCCATTTGCTTTCTGGGGTGCCCAGCCTGTACCCCCAGCTCCGGGCAGCTGTGGYCAGGCATTCCCTGCATCCCCAGCCCGGCGGATGGGAGGGGACCTGGGAGCTGTGTGTCACTCCCTCTTGGTTGCTCCAGCTCCGGATTGCAAAGGGCCACCGCAGCCATGAGCTGCCAAGGTGCTGGCATCTTGGCACCCCAATCTCACCGCCGGCTCTGGGGGGCTGTGCGGCTTCGGGGTGCCCACCCGTACCCCGCGTGGTGCCCGTGCTGGCATGACCTTACCGAGTACCACGGGCGGCGTGCTGTTGGTCGGGGGAGCTTCTGGGGTGGTGGTGGGTGGAAAGAGGACGTTGAAGAGCCAGAACTGGGACGTGGGCTGCAGGAGCAGCRACAGCGTCAGCAACGCAACCCCGGCGCCGCTGCTCCCCATGGCAAGCTCGGCCGGGATCCTCCGGACGTCTCCAAGCAAAACAGCCTTTTATATTTTTTTACGCAGGT
Organism: Oceanodroma leucorhoa; assembly: GCA_030449065.1. Lineage (NCBI taxonomy): Eukaryota > Metazoa > Chordata > Aves > Procellariiformes > Oceanodroma > Oceanodroma leucorhoa. The sequence goes on along the minus strand of JASVER010000137.1, from coordinate 1,217,508 downwards.
TCAGCCAAGAGGCACCCGGGCTGCAGGGGAGGGGAGAGCTGCAAGGGGCTGGCCGTGATGGGGAGGAGGGACGGGGAGGGCCGAAGGACTGGCCTTGTGGACATGCCATGCCCTGCCAAGGCAGCCCAGCGGTGCCCGGGGGCTCTGCGCGCCCCAAGAGCCCTGCTCGGGGGTGCCAGCGGAGCRGGCACGTAATTTTAGCAGCTTCYCRGTGCCTYGRTGTCCCTCCGCTGYGTGCTGAGGTTGTGGCTGCCACGCRCTTCTCCCTGCACCGTGCTCCCRGGGTAACCCCATGGGGCTGCCCAGGGTTGCCCGCTCCCTGCCTGGGTGAATACAGCACCTCTCCGCTCCTCCTGCCCTTGGCAGGGGCGGCTGGTACTGCCGACCTGACCCCAAACCTCTGGGAGACATCGGGGCTGGGACAGGCGAGGACGCATCTGGGCAGTCCCTCGTGCCACATGGCAGCAGCATGTCCCCCAGTGCCACCCCGGGCACTGCCCCTGCCCCATGCCCCCCTGCCCAGGCTGCCCCATGCAGCATCCCCCCGACAGGCGCTTGGCCCCGGGGGGAGGCAGCACCCTCCCTGCGTCCCCCTGGCAGGTGCTCGGCCCGGGCCCCTGTGGGCTCCGGGTCCCCGTGGGTGCCCCCTTGGTGCCAGCCCCAGCTGGGGGGAGCCCCCGCAGCCCCCAGCCTGCATGGGCAGGGCTCCAGGTGGCCCTGCCTGCACCAGGGACCCTCGGGCACCGGGAGGCACCCAGGGGAAGGCAGGGTGACCCTGGCCAGCAGCGCTTGGAGGGGCACAGGTCTGAAGGGGCCAGGGTGCAGGGGGGCGATCCCAGGTGCCCCTTCCCCAGGACAGGGGAGCTGGTCCCTCCCCAGGTCCCCCTCCGGCCATCCAGCCCCTGCCCAGTGCTCAGCCCCTCCGGGGCACTAATAGGGAGCTGCTGGCAGGTCCCCAGGGACCCTGGAGCACAGTCCAGCCCCAGGGGGAGGAAGAAGAGGGTGACAGCTCAGCTTYGGGTGGGCTTTATCAGTTGTTTTTGCAATGCACAGCCACAGTGCCTGCTCAGAAGGCGTCTGTGCTGCGTTTCAGAAGGAGGGGGTTACAAATCTATGTGAGGATACAGAAATGGGCTCCACGTGCCCACGCAACCCTCACCTACTCCCTTGGGAGACTCCATCCCCCTGACACAGCCAGTCTCCTGGTGCGCCCAAGCCTTGCTCTGCCCAAGGAAAGCCTTACTAGCCCGGCAGGTGAGGCCTGAACAAACTGACCACGGCGATGAGGATGTCGGATCCAGGGTGCAGGAGSTCCCCATCCCATCTCAGGGGTCAGCGTCACCCTTGGGCAGAGCTCAGTTGCACCAGGTGAGCACATGGGSCTCAGGGGAAGAAGGATCTGGGGATGCATCTCCATCATGCTCTCCTTGGAGGACAGAAACCCGGGGACACCCTGGGAGCATGAACAGGAGCGATGAGAAATCTCTGCTCGCCCCGAGTCCTGCCCTGTCCTCTGCCTCTGTCAGGCTCTCTGCCCTGCAGCCCCTTGCTGGGCAGCCCCTCGCTTGGGGGGTTTCTACTTACCCCAGGCCTTATTATGGCATAATTTAACTTTTCTCCTTCAAATTACTGCTCTTGGCTTTCAGCCTGGTATGTTGAGCCCAGCAGTGCTGCCTGCACAGGGCTGGGGCTGTGGGCAGAGGAGATGTTGGCCCTGCTCCGGTGTGCCTCGGGGGCTGCGTGCGGGGCTGTGTGCCCGGGGAGGGGCTGCGGGAYGGGGGAAATTAGGGGTTTTCTTATTTTTGAAACGTGTTAGCAGAAAGTCAGCAGGACGACATGGCCATGTGTCCAGCTGGACCTTCCCCCCGGACCCCATGCTGCAGCTGAGGGGAAGAGCTGCTCCTTGTTGGAGAGACCAGAGGAAAGCATTTGAGAAGAGGTGAACGGTGCTAAGACATGGTGGTGGAGCAGAACCCAGCTGCTCATGGGTTTGCTCCAGCCTTCCCAGTGTGCTCCAGCCCTCCCAGTGAGCTCCGGTGGGGCAATGGGCCAGTGCGCAGCGGTGCTGAGCAGCGRGATGCTGCGGGGGGAATTCGAGCTCACCTAGAGCGTGGCCTTTTGATCCTCTGGGYGCAAATCCTTCCGACCCAGCATCTTCTCTGGAGCTGAGCTCTGGGGCAGAAAGCTGCTGCCTCCCATCTCCTCTTGCTCTGCGAGGAAGGGACAAAGGCAYGCAGCCTTTCCAGGGAGGCTTTCCTTCCAGCTTGGCCAGGACAGGAATAAAGAGGTACAGCAGAGTGGGTTGGCTTCAGAAAAGTCATATTACTGAAGGGAAGATGTCTTCTTCCTGCCAGGGAAGAGTGGATTGGGTCTGCGTGGGGCTGGAGGGCACTGGTGGCTGGGCTGGGCTGGCAGGGTGGGTTCCCGGTGGAGCAGAACTGGGAGGAAGGGCARGAGAAAAGGAAGGGTGGCCTTTAGGAGCCCRTCGGGTGGCCTTTAGGAGCCTGGTGGGTGGCCTTTAGGAGCCCGTCGGAGCCCGTGGCCCCCTCCTAGGGCTCGGCGTCTCTGCAAACACCGGGCTGTTGGCAAAAGCCTTGCTGTGACTCGGATTCGAACCGAGGTTGCTGCGGCCACAGCGCAGAGTACTGACCACTGTACGATCACAGCCGCCGAGCGGGGGGCCCCGCGCCGCCGCCCCCCTCCTCCGGCCGCGTCCCCCCGGCCTCCCCCGGGGAGCGGTGGGGCGGCAGCGGAGCCCTCACGGCCGCCCCGGAGCACCCCGCTCGCCCTCCCCGCGGGCGCATCCCCGCGGCACTGGCGCTTTCCCGGGACGCAGCCCCGTGCCGGGATCGGTCCCCGGCGGGAGGCTGCTCCGGCCCCTGCCCAGGAGCCGGGTGCCGAGCCCGGCGTGTGCGGGCGGCGCGGCCGAGCGGGCCGAGGAGCCGGCGCCGGGCGCTGGAGGAGCAAGTTCAGAGCCCGCTGCGGCCGGGGTATTATTTTCCCAGGCTGCTGGGATTGGCACCCCCGGCCCCGGCCGGGCTCTCCTCCTCCTCTGCCTCGTCACTCCCGCTTTTGGCTGTCCCCGGGAGGACAAACCCGGCGTTTATGCCCGTCAGGGCAGGGTGGGGGTCCTGGTGCTGCTCTTCTGTGCAGAAGGGTGCCCTCCACTGTGGTGGCCTTGCTGGGGCCGTGTGGGGGTGGAAGAGGTCAAAGCGGGTCCCTGTGTTGTCCCTCCGGTGCCGCAGTGAAGTGGGGGCCTCGCTGCCCRTCTYGAACATCCCCCCARACYCCAAATGTGAGCCTGGATAGCTCAGCTGGGAGAGCATCAGACTTTTAATCTGAGGGTCCAGGGTTCAAGCCCCTGTTCAGGCGAAGGCTTTATCCTTTAGGAGCCCATGGGCAGAAGCAGCACCTCTTTCTGCTGGGACAAGTCCCTCCTGGGACAGCTGAGATGGGGATGAAGCTGGGGACTGTCTCCCCTGCTCCCTTCCGCACTGAAAGGTGTTCAGGTGCCCAAACCAAGCAGCTTCCTCAGAGGTTGGGTTCCTGCTGACACCCCCTTTTTCTGTGTGACCACCTCCACAAAGATGACAAAGGRACTGGGGAAGTTCTCCTAGAAGGGAAGCCAGGCTCTTCTCAGTGGTGCCCAGGGCCAGGACCAGAGGCAATGGGCCCAAACTGGAACACAGGAGGCTCCGTCTGAACATCARGAGACACTTTTTCACTGTGRTGGTGATTGAGCACTGGCACGGGTTGCCCAGGGAGCTTGTGGAGTCTCCATCCCTGGACGTATTCAGAAGCTGTCTGGATATGGTCCTGGGCAACCAGCTCTGGGTGGTCCCGCTTGAGCAGGGGGYAGGACCAGATGACAGAGGTCCCTTCCAACATCAACCATCCTGTGATTCTGTTCCTGTCATCCCAAACCCACTCCGCCCAAACCAGAGCCCTGCGTCGTTTTAAGGGAAGATGGTTCACGTGAGAGCAACCAGTGGGGCCACCGCACCGCTTCAGCCAAGCCCCGAATTGCACTGTATACGTCTATATACACTTCAGGTTATTTTGGCACAATAGAAAAACTCTTGTAGCAGAAAGTTGAGTAATTTTGGATGAAAAACATCCCCTTTGGCATTTTGACATTTTTCAACCTGAACTTAACGTCAGTTACTCAGGTACAGTACGCTATTATTAAGATAAGCTAACTGACTTTCTGGGAGAAAAAAAAAAGGAGGGGTGAAGAAATTGTGTATTTCCTTGTGTTTCTGCTTCTCAGCTGTGTAAAAGTGGGACACGTACTGCTGCTGCTAAGGGACAACTTCTCTAGATGTTTGTCTTCTCTTCCTTCTGTGTTATCTTTAGAAGGGAAAATGCTTTTTGAGCTTTCTCTGAGTAAAGAAATATGTGTTTTCAGTAAAAGAGTAAATGAAGATCAGAGCAGTGTGAAGTTGTGCAAGCAGGGCCCTATAAACTGCAAATCCTAGAGGTAAATGCATAATGAATTTTGCTCTCTGTTTCTTGCTATGGATAAGGTTTGAAAGAAGAATAGTTTATTTTATGCAATAAAAAAGCCTCCCTCTCCCCTTCCCATGCACAAGCCCTGCAAACACCTGAGTCAATCTGCCTGGGCTCTGGCAGCCCTCTGCTACTCTCAGTTACCCCCGCAGCGGTGAATAAATTGAGAGCTGCTGCTTGGGTAGCGTCTTCTTCCCCAGYTGAGCCCCGAGTGCGACCTGTGTGATACCGTATGCAGGTGTAATTYCATTTTTGAAAGCTGCCGTCCAGAGTGAGTTCTGCACGGCTGTCAGGAGAGGGCACCAAGCCCAAGCAAACAGGGTGTCTCCATGGKCTGAAGGCTCCTCAAGAGTAAAGCCAACAATTTAAAAGGCTTCCTCAAGCTGAAGCACTTCCTGGTGCATCCCAGAGATCTCCACCTGCTTCTTGGTGCCCATGAGACCTCTGGTTCCCAGACCCACAGTGTGTCAGGGTCATCCCTCACCCTGGATGGGTTTTGCCTCTGCCAGGAAAGCATCCTTGGAGGTGCTGCAGCCAAAATCCCATTCCGCAGGAGCTGGGGGTGCCAGCAGCGGGTCTTCATCCGCTTGATCTTCCTTCTTCTTCAGGTGGTCGCTGTGGCAGAGCCTTCCTACCCTTGAGGGCAGGAGAGGGCTCTCTTGGCTCTCGGAGCTGAGCCTGGGGCAGCAAGCTGCTGCCTCCCACCTCCTCTGGCTCTGCGGGATGGCCAGAGCGTCTTCTGGTTCCCTTTTTGCAGAACTGGTGAGGGAAAGGTGGAAAATTGGGTGATTTCCTCTAAATTCGCAAGCTTTGCCTGGAAAAYGGAGAAGCTGGAGTGCTTTCCCAGAGCATGGGGAAGCTGTCACTGCAGCCCCGCCGGAAAGACCCGGCGCGGTGACTACAGGTCAGGAAATCATTGTAGGCGCGAGTCAGGTTACTCTTTGGAGCAGAGAGCATGTCAGAGCTTGTGGCTCCCTCCTAGGGCACAGCACCCTTGCAAACTAACCTCCTTGCAGATGCCTCCCTTGCATCTTCAAACTGGCCTTTTCATGCACCAGGCGATTTGCAAAACCATTGCTGTGACTCGGATTCGAACCGAGGTTGCTGCGGCCACAACGCAGAGTACTGACCACTATACGATCACAGCAGAAGRAGTCCTGCCACCCGCCGGGACCGCGGGGAGGAGAGCACCTGCACCGTCCCCTCCCCTGGCACAGGACACCCTGCACGGCCCGGCCAAAACCATGCTATTTTATTAAGAYGGCTACAAATGGACTTGGATGCTGCTGCTCGGAGCCTCAGCAATCTGGAACGGGGCCTTAAATTGTGCAAAATGCTGGCAGCGCCGGGATGGCACCTGGGTGGTGATGACTGAGGTGGCCGCAAAGGACAGCGCTGTCGAGGGGACGTCGTGCCATGGGGGYGTCATGCAGTGGGGGCATCATGCTATAATACAGCAAATTTAGTGTTATAATTGTTTCAGCTAAGTCTAAGTTATACAAAAGGTGTGTAATTAAGTAACTTTATAGCATCGTATGTGCGTGATACAACAAGTTTGTGGCAATTTGATTTAAAATACGACAAATGGCATGAGGATCTCCATGGGGAGCTGAGTGATGCTGCAGGAAAGCCCTGGGCAGGGAGGTCCAGGTAACCCAGGATGTCCCCAGGGCCCCTCATCCAACATCCARCATCCCCAGGGCCCCATTGCCACCATGGTCCCTGCAGAGAAGTCCTTCCCTGGCAGCGTCGCTCAGGCACAGGGAAGCCCAGGGCAGGCAGTGTGGTTGGGCTGAGCCTCYTGGCTGGGCTCAGCCTCGTGGGGCTCCTCGGTTTGGAGTCTTGGCCTCCAAGCTCGTGCCTCCAGGGTTTGTGTTGACACTGAGATCTGCCTTTCAGCCCTTGGTTTTCTCCCCAAACCACCCCTCCAACTGCTTCTGTGACACTTTTAATCCTCCCCCCGTCCCATTTTTGCCCTCTGGTAGCCCAGCTGATGGGGTGTGTTGGTCAGTGCTCCCACCCTTTCCTCCTCTAAGCTTTTTGCTCCTGTCTGGTTTGGAGAGGAAACCTAATTTTTGTCCTTTTAGCCTCTTTATGACTGGGTCTGTGCCACAGAGGCGTGAACGGGWGGTACGAGATGGCCTGGGGTAGAAATTGGCCAAGAGAGATGTATCCAATGCCAGTCTGATCCCCTCTTCCTTCGCTCCCCGTCGGGGCTTTCTCCTCCCTTGAGCAAGCCGAAATGGCCTCACATCTGGTGAGGATGGGGAGGGTCAGGAGTTTGCTCTCCCAGAGCCATCCTGCCCTGCCTTTCTCTCCCCTGCTAATGCTCACAGGCCCCCAAAACACCCCAGGTGCCCAAACAGGGACATCAAAATGGTCCTATGTGCCCTGTGTTGGGACCACCCTGTGTACCTCCCACACTGCCAAGCGCGGGGGGGATGGTTGAGGGTCCCGTGTTCTTCACCCCACGTTAAAAGACAAACTTTGTATCCATTATTGATGAAAAAACCACCTCTACATTGCTCCCAATTTTATGCCTTCGAGAAGGTGCTTTGGTGACTCCAGAGTTCTTTTTGCCGTTTCTGGCCCCGGCGCAGGTTGGGCTCAGCGCTGGTGGAGAGGGAAGGACACGGGGGGGTGAGAGCTCCCTGCTCCATGTCCCGGGCAGCCCGTGGCCCCCCTGGGTACCATCCCACCAACTCCTCCTCCCTATCCCTTCAAGTGCCAAAGGATATGCAGTGGGTGAGCCCTGGTGTCCCCAAGCCCTGCATGGACCCCAGGACCCCTATGCGCCCATCGGGTCCCTCACCCCACTCTGTCAGCCCCATGGTGAGTCCCAGACCCCCTGTGGGCATCTCCGCTCAGGCTGGAGCCCCCAGCACCACGTGTGCCCCATGGAAATGCACGTGGCACCAAGAGCCCATCCTGGCTCCGCACGCTGGCTCAGAAGAAGGAGTRCAGCCACCCAGAAGAGAGATGGAGACAAGATTTAATAGAAATATAGATGAGACAGTGATGGRGGGGCCTCTCCAGCTTCTGTACTCTGCGGTGTGGGCAGCAGGGCCGGCGTTGGGGATGGTTTCCCCCTGACACCCGCTTTCCCCCAACCTGTCCCTGGGTGCCGAGAGTGGCACTGGATATGGAGCGCTGCTTGGGGCTGTCAGGGGGCTGATGGCCATGYCTGGGGTGCTCCCGGTGACCTCCTGGGCCAGCCCCACTGGTGGCACAGCCTCTGGATGTGGAGCTCCAGGGCCTCCTGCACCTCCTTCGGTAGGAACAGGGTCTCCAGCATCTCAGTGTAAATGGGGACAGCACCAGAGCGCAGTGSTGTGGGAGTTGGAGGCAATATGGCGAGCAGTCATGGGAGCTTCCACATGGACGTGTCTCCACTTGGCCATGCAGGGGTGGCCYTATAAGGCTGGACACTTTTCAGGTCCTGGCAGGTTTCAGGAGGTGGCTAAGGATGATGCCTACAGACTTCCCCATCATATTCACGTCCTTTGTTCTGCTTGAAGTCCACATACCTCTCCCTTCGATCCCGGAGAGTCATCTGCTGCCCAATGCTGTGGCGTTAAGGAGGAACAGTTTGGTTTTATTGCACAGGGAGGAGGGCACAGAAATGCTACGGGCTCAGTTCAGGCTGGATATTACGGRATTTGCTTCCTCCGGCATTTCCATACTTTCTATGATGGGACACAGACCCTGGCGTCAGAGGCAACAACAAGGTCCTATGTGCAGGCAGTCAGCCTGGGGATGGGTCCGGCAAAGGATGAGACTTTGGACCAAACAGGCATTGACCCACAGGACAAGGTGTCTCGGTGTCTAGTTAGAAAACACCAGAGGAATCCTTTTCTCTTTGGCCACCCACAACTTTCTGGTCCCATTTAGAAATCCTACCGGAGTGCTCAACAGCTGGCCCTTGGGTGGCAGGGTGCCTCATCCCAGGTGCCAACCTCCCAAACCTGCTGCCCTCCCACGAGGGGTGCCAGTGAGAGACCCCCTTCCCTTGAGTCCTCCTGGTTGTGGAGGGAAGGGCACTGCAAGGGATGGGGAGGCACCATCCATAGCTAGAGAGGTTTACCAGAGTAAATGACACTCTTCATAATTCCGCTGCCGATTCAGCTCCACTCTCCTGCTCCACTCTTCCCGACGCATGTGGTAAGTCTCCAAGAGTTGCAAGGTGTAGTTTGCGCGCACGGAAAGCTGGCTGCAACAACAGGGGAAAAGTCTCTCTCACCTTCTGGCTGAGACCTTTGCCTCCCCTCTGCCTTCAACTTGGAGGCAGCTTGGGGCTGCCCGGCGCCAGAGTCTAAGCCAGGTCACGGGAAAGGGGAGGATGCCTTACCCAGCCCCAGAGCTCAGGAGTTGGAGTCCTTCACACCTCAGGCAGCTGCTGCTGCTCAAGTTTCCCGGCCTGAGGTTGGTGAACACATTCAGTTTGCGTAGCCCCTGCAGACTCTCCAGCTTCCTCTTCACCATGGCTTTGTGCAGGAAGGGAGCAGTCCTCTCCTCTTTCCCAACCAGTGGCAGTGGCGAGCCTGGCCAAATCTCTGTCAGTGTTTCCTGAGACCACCTCGCCTGYATTGGCACCAGAAGACAATTTTTAGGAGGCTTCTCACCACCCTCAGGTGCTCCAAACATTCAGCAGTGGAGATGCCAGTGGCTCCAGGGTCTGTGCAGCCCTCCAGCACATTCTGCTCCATCCTCAGAAACCCCTGTGAGATGAACTGCCCCGGACAGGGACCTGCAGCTGTAGCAGAGAAATGAGGAGAGTCACCCCAGCACAGCCCTCTGGGTGGGGGGACATTAKTTCCCCACTGGCCCCACGCTCTCATACTGACGTCACTCGTGACAAAGTAAATGGGGGGAGGGAATGGCCATTTTTCAGAGCAGGAACCATGAGATTAAATCCTCCAGCAGGTCAGAGAACATCACCAAACCATGAAGATGGCTTGGTTGGAGGAATTGGAGGCCCTGAGGGCACCAAAAGCCCTCAATGACCCTGTCCAGTGTCCCCTGGGACCTCCACCTGCATCCCCTTTCAGCCCCTGCTGGAGCTGATCCAGACCCTGACCTGCGGACTCGTTTCCCAGCGCGACGGGGAGGTCCTCTTTTTGTCTCTGAAAACGGGAAGTGGGGTTTGAGGTCTGGCACTGAGAGTTTGCTTCTGCTTGCTGTCCTTCTCCACCACCTTCTCCTGAATTCTTGGCAGAAAGCTGAAAATACCCAAGAGGGGGAGCTGATATGAGTACGGGATGAGGCTGTTCTCCACCTTGTGCTCGCGAGTAGCTCAGTGCCACCCTCTGCAGCAGAAGACAGTTCTGCTGGAGATTTAGGTGTGTTTGGCTACTTGGTTTTGTGTCAACAGTGGAGGAAGAAAACCTTGAGTTGTAGCACTCACATGAGCTGTAACACCTACATGTGGTCCCCGTCTTGAGGGGACAGAGAGAACAACAGCGACTTTTGCAATAACCAGAGCCTGGAGGGACCACGACTGTCCTCCTGTGAACTGCACTGTGGTGGCCACACGCTAAAGGCTGTGTTTTGGGGGCACCCAGTGTAGGAGAAGGAGGAGGTGTTTGAGGGAGAAAAGCAATGCTGGCGATTAGCTCTCTCTGGCACTCCTCCTGTGCCAGACAACCTCGAACACCAGATTTGGAATTGAATCAGAGTCTTCCAGTTGACTAAATCCAAGGTAGAAAACAGTGAACACAGACAGTGCTCTGGCTTGCTGGGGGAGGATGTTYTGAATTTCATTTTTCTTTGAAAAGTGGCATCATTTAGACTGAAATGAGAGAAGGTTCATAGACATGAAAAAGGRAAGAGAAAAATTTCCTCAGCTCCTGCAGTAATTCTTCACACAAACATCAGCCACAGTGACAAATCTGAACAACCCTTCAGAGACAATACCAACACTGCGTACAAAGGGAACAACTCATTCAAGAAAGCCAAGAGCACAGGGTCACCCTCATCCGTTTCTCCACGAGGCTCACCTGCCAGGTGACCTTCTTCTTTTGCCTTTCTGCCCCTTTCCTTTCTTCAGGCCGGATAGTGTAGATGGAGACCGAGACTGCCTTCCTCGAGAAAGGAGATGTTCAGTAGCAGGACACTCTGGAACTRTACAAGGGGAACACTCTTCAGAAAGCATCTTTGTGGCTATTTAGCAACAATGACAGACATATCTGCTCCAGCATCTGATAAGACAATCCGATTCCTTTGACACCATCATCTCGAAGAGGTCTTGCTCTCTAGGAGGTCTTTGGCACAGCTTACCAGCCTTTTAACTGTCACCTCTGGGCAATTTTTCTCCCCACATTCAAGTGCACAGGATCTGTGGGAGAGGTAGACCCCTCCACCCGYGGCAGCTCAAGGCAGAGCTTCCTAAAATGAAGGAGCAGCATGCAATATATACCAGGGCACAGAGCCCTGGGGGAAAGTGTCCCTCAGCAGTACCAGCTGTGTTTGTCAGTGCTGGGCTGCCATGAGGTCTTCTTCTGTAGCAGGTGACTTGAGCTTTGCTGTGTACAGCAAGGCACAAGAGATGCAGTCTTCCCTCGCAGGGCACCACGTTTTGTCCTTGCCTCCAACCACCTACTGCTGAGGACTAAAGGAACACCCACACACAAGCACCTGTGCCCCCCCACACAGCCCACTCTCTTACAAGTCAGACGTGACATTACCATCAGTCTCAATTTGCTTATCACCCTCTTCTCCCTCCTTYTCCTCCTTCTCTTCCTCCTCCTCCTCCCTGTCTTCTGTGGCCTTCAGAGGTCCCACAGAGGGACATTCCACGGCTTCTTTCTCAGGGGGAAGCGTAAAATCAAACCTGGAAATGAGAAGACACCAGATTGAAGAAAAGGCCACCACATTGCTTTTGCGTCTTCCATTAACAGTGCAGTCACAGAGAGACTTGAGAAGGTCTTTCAAGGCTGCTGCTTTCCAAAGCACAATGTGCAACATCCTTGAGAGCTCTGTTAGGAAATGGAGTGACACAACACCACCATGGCCTGGGAGCACACGAGAGGTCCCATCAGTCTACTCCAGGGCTTCCCAGTCCTAACTCTGAAAAAGTTGACTCCCACGCTGAAGACCATCTCTCATCTCCTCTTCCTGTTCAGGGACACGGAGAACAGACTACTCTCTCTTTACCCAAATGGCCAAACTTGGTTTGAATTCTAACCCTGCCTTGCAGCTCTTTTGCAGATCCTCTCAGGCTCATGTCAGGGCATCCRTAATGCATAACCACCATCCCCATGGCCACTAAGGCCACTACTGAGCAGCSCCAGCTCAGGTCAGAGCTCTGAGGAACCCCACTCAAGCACAGGAGGGGAAATAATTCCTCCTGTYCCCCAGGGACTCGGGAAGCAGGCATTTAGGGGCAATTGGGGCCCTCAAGTCTCACCAAAGGCATGGCTAACTTACAGACATAGGACTTGTATGAATCTGGTACCCACTCAGGGACACTTTTCCTGTACAATCCATGTGCAGGAAATTCTGGGATCTTTCCATTTTGAAATTGCTCCCAGAAGAAAGAGATGAATCAGGGGAAACCTTATGGAAAATGTTGCCCGAGTTCCTCAGCCAATGAGAAGTGAACATACTGTGGCAACACAAAGACACCGCCAGGACCCACGCGAAAATCAGGACTTTCTCTGTCTGATACCACCAGATGTCTTCTCCCTGGGGTCTGAAACAGAGACAGAGATATGTGAGAGCATTCCAGGGACATTTTTATCTTGTTTATCAAGTCTTTCTTCTGCTCAGAGAAGACACGGCCACTCAGACATCCTATAACAAAGTTTTCTTTGGCTAATATGAGCCACTCGGCTCTTCAGGCAGAAGCTGCACAGCTCAGAATTGACAAGGAGCAATAATACTGCCAGGTGTTGCCCCATGCAAGCTGCCGTCTCTCAGGTTCACAACAGGAATATGAGGAACTGAAGCTGCTGCGCCTGCTGCCCCAGCATCCCAAACGTGATCCAAGAAGTTGATTCCAAAGCAGTAAGATCACCCCATGGCTGTTAACACACAGGGGAACTAAACCTCGGCTTTCTGTGAGGGGTGAAGTAGGATGGGACATGCAATGGGCATGTCCCCATGTSTTGGACTCTTTCCCTAGACAGTGTCTACTTCTGAATCCATCAAAGCCCCACCGTTATCACTTCTAGGACAGACAGTGGGATGCTGGGCTAGGTAGAGCCTTGATCTAACTCTAGGTGACTCCTCCTGGATTCTCCTATGTCAAGCAGACCACTGTGTAGAAGAACAGGATACTACAGAGTTGGCACTGCTGTAGGACATGACTGCCCCAGTGGCCATGGGGGTCCTGACAGGCCACCAGAAATTAGTTCAGTCGTCCTTTGACAGGTGTCCAGAAAGACGAGGTGTAGCACAGGGAAGGGATCAACTTACACTGAGAAGGGCTTCCAGCAGCTTTCCAGTGTCATCCACAGCGAGGAGAAAGTCATCAAAAAATCTCATAGTAACTTCCCTGTTTCGTATGGAAAGAATGCCAATGGCCTTGAAGACAAAGTCCGTGTCCTGTCTTTTAGCGGTGGCCCGAAAGAATGATGTCATGGTCTCATATACACAACATTGCACCGTTGTAAAAGGTAGTTGGGCACACACGGAGAGCTCCTCACACCTCAGAGGGACGACTGTTACATCAGCTAGGGAAAAAGAGGAACAAAGTCACCTCTGCAGCAGGACAGCGCAGGCTCCAAGAAGATGTCAGCAGCTTCAGGCAGGACGTTGCTCCAGCGCAGACTGTTGAATCCCCTGCTAACAGCTCCTAAGAGTGCCTGGGGGATGCACGCTGTGTGGGAGGGCAGGGGAGACGGGTGCAGATCCCACGACAAAGTCCATGGCACTTGGCCACAAGCATGCCCACACCCAGTGCACTCCAGCTAAGTCTATGCCAGACTCATGGAGAAGCAATGGAGCAGCAAAATGCAAGGACTGCACATCAGCCTGTGGCATCCTTCTGTCCCCCTGCCCCTCATACCCAGCAAGTGTCCCCACATGCACCCACCTGACGTTTCGATCACATGGAAGGTGGGGTTATGTGAAAGGGAAGAACCCCTCCAAACACAGACCTGAGCTCTTCCTGCCCCACAGCATCATTCATGTCACACTGCAGCTGCACTGACCAGAAATCATGGCAGATTTGGCCATCCACGAGTCCTTCCACAAACTCTTGTCCTCGTCTTTGGTTCTGGTCTGTCTACAAGTGACTTTGCTCTAGAAGGAGGCTGCAAGAGTCTGCAGGAACTCYGGCCTTTGCCCTTACAAGTAGGTGGGCAGCACCATAAAGGCGGAGCATGAGTTTTATTAGAAAAAGCAACTCCAATAATTACAGTCTGAAAGCAGTAGTCCCAACATTGCATAATCGTGAATGGTGTGGAGCCAAGCGTGAGAGCAATTAAAGAAGAGATCCTCTGGCTGTATCATTTAATTATCATTTAATGATACACCTCTAGGTGTGTCATTAAAAACAGACACCCAAGGGGTCTTTCTAAGAAATTGCTCCTTGGTGGCCTGTTCAGCTTGAACAAGCTGAGGTTGTTCTCAGGACACCTTTGGACATTCAGTCATGCCTTAACAGCAGCTAGCATAAGCCTCAAGGGTGGTGCAAGGGCAAGCAAAGGTTTTAATCCATCTTCTTACCAGGAACATCTTCTGTAGCGTAGCTGAGGTTGCATTCATCTGCAACCACCTTGGACATATGTAACATGGGTCTCCGAACAATCGAAACGTCGCTGTTCACAGTGCACATGTAGTCTTTAAGAACATAGAATGTCCCGATTCCCAACAGTCGGACACCCTGAGAACAGTGGAGGTAAAAAGAAGGAACAATTGTAAGTGTCCTGGAGAGGAAAACACTCACCGGTGACTTGTCAGAGCACAGGGATGCTGCATTGTGCCTTGACCACCCCAAGCCTACAAAGGCCAAGATGGGACACTGAGGAAGCTTTGGAGGAAAAGCACATACTCCAGGCCTTTTTTGCTCTTTTCTCCTCAGCTCTGCTCAAGAAAGCYATTGGGAAAAGTAACAGCAGAGCCAACATCCCTCCCCTAGATATAATCGGAGGGGTTTCCAACAACAAGGAGAAACCCTTAAAAAGGTACCAGGGTATGGTCTTCCCATTCTGGCAGTGTTGATGAGAAGTCCCAGAAAGTGCTTAACACTTTATTCTACTTTATCTGGACTTTCACTTTTATCGCAGGTGCCAGAGAAGCTGGTCTGTGCCACGTTTGTCGACAGCAGTGTCCTGCCAGGTGACTGTCCCTGCTTTCAGAGCGGGGAAGCGATGGCACTCGATGGCACAGCGTTGTCCRGCCAAGGCAAGCTCTCAGGGTTTCACGAGGGGAGGAACAGGATGCAAGACCCACCCTATCCTGTGCCAAGTGCTGTCTAATGCATTCAGACACGCTATCCCAAATCATAAGGATCTCTGGAAAGCAAGCAAAAGAYGTGTCATGCTCCAAGTCAACAAGCTCACAACCCTCTTACCCGAGGAAATGATGAGTGAGATTAAACATATTGCCACCCCAATTAAGAATATGTAAGGTGCTCCACATGACTGGAGATGTAGGAAATTGGGAATAGATGTYCACACCAGCGAGAGGATGGTGTGGTGCCCACAGAGGGCTCGGAGGCTCGGGGGAGGACCCCCAGGTATCTCCCCTGCAGGGACCACTGTCAGCCCTCTCTGTGCTCATCAACTCCTCACGGCCACCGTGGCTGGGAGCTCTGGGCGGGCAATCCCCTCTGCCAGGCAAGCAGCAACCCTTGGTGTCAGGGGCTTCGACCTGGGGAGTGGGGAGCAAGGCAGGGGCAGAGGAAGGTCCTCAGGAAGAGGACCCAGGAGCCCTGGCTGCCAAACTGATCCTGAGCTAGGAAGGGATGATCAGGCAGGGCTCTTGTTGCACCCATCAGCCCTGCCCAGTCCTCCCCAAAAGACCCCCGTGTTTCCACAGCTACTTTCATAGCTAATGTTGTCTAGAACATTCAGAAAATAACTCCTGCAAGCCTCACCACCAGGGGTGAGATTCCTGAGTGTTGGAAATGCATCTGGCTGCAGGTTTTCCATCTTTGTCCCCGCTTCCCTCTGGATTAATGCCTGTAGCAGGAGGGTGAGAAGGAAACTTCTCCTCCATGATCTCCGCCTCCTTCTTCAACTTCACCAAAGGCCCTCCAGCTCCATCCTGATGTGGAATGTCCCACTGTGACCCCTGACCATGTCACAGAGGGACTGCAAGTTCTACCCTCACCCCCCTTAGCCACCCCCAGATCCTGCCAGGTTTTGCCCTACAAGAGGGAAGGGAGGTGTGGTGGGTGTTGTGGGGTGCTATCCCCACCTCACTGCCCACTCCCCAAGGAGAACTGGGGGGGCATTGAGAGCCATGGGGGGGTCCCCARTGGGGGCTCACTTTGTGCACTCCAGATGTGCTGGTCAGCTCGTTGGTCCCAACTGGAGAGGCTGTGCCACCACTGCTGGTGTGGGGCTGCGCACACAGCGGCGTTCCAGTTCCTGGGATACGGACAAGGCTCGGAGACCAACGCACACAGCAGCTTCCCCAGGCCTGGGACAACGGCAGGGCTCGGGGATCCCTTTATGGGGTTTCCCTTTATGTGAGAGAGCAGCGGGGGTGCATGGAGCTCTGCCTGGGGATGGGTGATGAGCCAACTGGGAGCTTATGGGTCAGGATTAAGGAGAAGACTGGGATGAGTATCAGTGTAGTAGGTGTCTGCTGTAGGCTGCCTGATCAGGACTAAGTGCATGAGGCCTTCTACAGACAGAAGTAGCCTCATGTTTGCAGGTCCTGGTCTTCCTGGGGGATTTTAACCACCCTGATATCTGCTGGAGGGACAACATAAGCAACCCAGGAGGTTCCCACAGAGCATYGGTGACAGCTTCCTGACATACTTGGTAGAGGAGCCAACGAGCAGCAGTGCTCTGCTGGGCCTCCTACTTACAAACCAGGAAGGGCTCGTTGGGAGGAGTGGCTGATGCACCGGGAGGTTGTGCGGCCATTCAGAGGGAGAGCTGTGGGCTGAGCCCCTCTGTACCCAGGGACAAAGCCCTACCAGGATGACGACCAAGCCCCCAGTCAGACRAGAGCAGACATTCAGACCAACCTAGCTCAATTATACACAGAAATAACTCTGAGAAGTTCTCTCAAAGCATTAGTGAGACACTCACAATGACAGTTGAAAGAAGACCAAGAGGAAGGCTCAAATAGTGCTACTTATTGTTTACAGACACAAATTTATTAAGACACAGGCACAACGCGGTGCAGCAGCAAAGGGACCCGCTGCCAGGATCCTGGGCTGGCATCTCACCAGGGCACCACCTTCCCTTCCCAGTCCARGAAGGTGCCGGTGTCCTTCTCGGARAGGGAGGAGAGCACCTTCAGCATCCCTCGCACGCTGGCGTCCACCGTCACGGGGGCCTGTGGGGCAGAGGGGGAGAGGCAGCCCGTGCCGAGGCCTGGCTAAGGGCTGCCCCGGAGCAGCCGGAGCCGGGGGAAGGAGCCGCTCGAGGGCGAGGGGAAAGCCRCCAGCCCSGGGSAGAGGGGCCGAGCAGGGAGCCGAGGGGATGGGGGCACCAGGCACCCGGGGCCAGGGCAGGGGGAGCTGCCCAGGCAGCGATGGGGCAGGYGGGGAGGTSGTGGKGAGGGGCTCAGGGCAGCAACTCCCTCCCGTGGAAAATCAGCCCAGGGGCTCTGATGGACCCGCCACGGTGAAACTCCTACCGCGTCTCCAACTGAGTTCCCCATGTCGGTTTGCACCCAGCCAGGGTGGAGAGCAGCGCAGAGGACGCCGTGCTCCCGGTACCCCAGGGACTGGCACTTGGTCAGCATGTTGAGAGCAGCCTGCGGGGAGACAGGGCAGGGATGGCGGTGGGAGGGGAAGGGTGGCTGCAAGGGGACASGGGCAGAGCCCACCTGGGGCCAGGCACGGGAATGTGCCATCAGAGGGAGTCAGTGACTGATGGGAGCTCAATCACAGCGCAAAGAGGTGCAGGAACTGAGGGAGGGGACATTGGAGGGCTTGGGCAGTTGTTTGTTGAGAAAAGACAGTTGGACCCATATTCACCACAGGACAGACCTTGCTGCAGCGGTAAGAGACAGCACGTGCCAGATCCCATAAATAGACTTCCTCAATGGAGCCCACAGAGCTGGACATGTTGATGATGGCTGCCTTGCTGCAGCTCAGCCCTGAGCCTGGGCTCCTTTGGGCAGCCTTCTTCAGCAAGGGCAGGAACGCCTGCGAGGAGGAGAGGAGAGGAGATAGGGGTGTGCACATAGGTGGCACAGGGGAGAAGACCAACTCCTTACACAGCAACATTGGGCACCAACACCATGAACAACCTCCCTTGTCTTCCCACTGCCCCAGCCCACCAGGCTCCAGATCCTGAGCTCCAGCCTGTGGCTCCATGAGCTTCTCATTGAGTGAGAGTCCATCAGGCACCAGAGCAGAGGCAGGACCCTCTCCCACTGGCCCCTCGCGCCCCCCCGGGGCGGCCCAGATCAGGGACCCAGGGCCAYGGGAAAGGGATGCTCCATGGAGCTGTGCTGCGGTGCTGGGGCTGAGGGTCTCACCTGGCTCAGCAGCAGGGGCCCAATCGTGTTGGTGGTGTAAACCTGGGTCATGGTCTCCAGCATCTCATTATCAAGTGAGTTTGGCTTTATAATTCCAGCGTTGTTGATGAGGAGGTTCAGCCCCGAGCCCCCCAGCTGCTCCCCGACTCTGGCTGCAGCCGCCTTGATGCTGGCGGGGTCGGTGACTTCTGCAGAGCCGGCGCAGGGGAGGTCAGCGCCCGCGTCCCGTGGTGGCTTGGAGCCCCCTGTGTCCCCCCAGGGATGGCAGCACCCGGTGTCCCCGCAGGCACCAGCCCGTCAGCACGGCTCCCTCCCGGCACGGGGCTCCCAGGGTGTGCACAGCACCCGGGCRCATGCCAGGGGAACCGGGGCRAGGTACCCCCACCTCGGGGCACCTACCGAGCGGGATGATGACCAGGTTGGGGTGCCTGGAGGCCAAATTCTGTAACTCCTGCAAGAGAGGGGACCGTGCGGGCACGGAGAGGCTGGACCGGCTGCGCAGAGGCTCAGCCTTTCCCAGGCAAAGCTCCYGTCGCTCCGGCTCCGTCCCTGCGCCGCCTTGCGCCCAGCACCCTGCTCGGGCTGCCCTGCTCCCCTCGGATGGGGCTCCSTGCCTCCCGCACACACCACGCGCCACCGTCCCCTCCGCACACCCCAGGCACAGCCGGTCCCGCAGCCGTCCCGACCCGGCTGCCCTGTCCCGTGGGTGCTCGGCTGCAGCTCGAGCCCTTTGCARCCCCCCTCCCTGCTCCAACCTGCTGCCCCGGCACCGAGTGCTCCCGTCCCCCAGCACAACCCACTGCGTCCCAGCCCAGCCTCACCTGCCCTCGCTGTCCCTTGGGGTCCCGACAACCTGCAAAGACCCACTTGGGTGGGTTTGGCATCCCCAGGAACTGCCGGACAAGCCCCAGGCCGATTCCCCGGTTGGCCCCAGTCACCAGAACGGAGCGGACGCAAAGCTCTCCCATAGCGCTTCTCCTCCCTCTGCTCCAGCTTGCATTGTTTGCGCAGCTCCCCCATGCTTCTTTATAGCATGTTCCACAGCCAGCCTACCCACTCAGGGCTTGCACAAAGCCTTGGCTCCAGGTACAACCTCCCCAGCTCTTTGAACTAGGAGCTAGTTCCTGGAAGCTAGCCTTCATTACCAAAGGGCAAAAATCACTTGGCTTTTTCAGGCAAACTCAGCTGACCTTGGGAAACCTGGCACCATAACCCAGGAGCTACCAGCCAGCCTGGCCAGGAGAAGSTGCCATGGGTGAGGAGGGAGGGAGCAGCATGTGGGAGGGATGTGGGATGCCCCACGGCTCGGGTGAGCTTTCACAAGCATCCTGGGGGCTAGACAGGCTTTCCACACCATACCAGGTCGTGCCTCAGATGGCCATGAGCACACGTTCTCTGCCTTGCTCTTGCCTCTTCCAAGTCCATGCCCATTCACTGATTGTCCCATGAAAGACCCGTGGAGTGGAGTAAACCCAGCGTGGTCTACTGGCAGAAGGGAGTGGACCTGCATGGCCTGCACATCATCACGCTGCTGTTCAGGCACTCCATCCCTTTGGGTGCAGTCCTAAGTTGAGCGGTCCCTCTGCCCAGAAGGCATGGATGACTCAGGTGCCCGGGACATTCTCCTGCAAAGAGAAATGCCTTGGTCAAAGCCCCATTGTCCACATCGCCCATAGGCGTGGGGCAAAGACAGTTCTGCACTGGTAGCAGTGAAGCCCAGTGCTGCCCAGTACCTGAAGTGAGGCATTACAGATTTGCAGGGTTGGGACTGGTGCCTGTGCACACCGTGGGCTCCCGCTCCACCGCAAGTGAAGACGTATCCCCAGAAACCTCTTGGCAACCCCTTGCTTTCAAGTGCTGAGTCCCAGAGCCATTGCATGGGCTGCTGGGCAGCAACGGAGACAGTGACACTGCTGACATGTCACCTTCTCCCCTGGCATGCCTTGGCAGTCGTGTTAACCAGAGCCGCTTCCTCCCAGCTGCAGTGYCAAGTGAGCCCTCGTGCTCCAGCAGCAGCTGCTTTCCTCCTCCCCACTCCTGTCTGCTTTCTGGGGCTCGGCTGGCAGACACCGTGGGGCAGGCAGGTTCCTCTCCGCAGCCCTGGGATGATCCTGCCCAGGGCAGCCACGCCAAACCCAGCCAGGGGGAAAGCAGCTTGGGGTAAGAATGCCCATTTGGTGGTCCAGCACTGCCATCCTCAGTCCTACGCTTGCTTCAGACKTGGTCCTGCTCTGAGTCTGCAGCGTCCTCACCCTCATATTGCTGCTGCACTCACCTTCCCCCCAAACAAAACTACTTTAAAGTATGGATGTGCCAAAGTTCRGTCCCAGGGAGCCCTCTGCACCTCAGGCCAGTCGCATGGTCACCACGGTGCCACCAAAACAGGCAGTCCTGCCCTGCCTCACTCACCTCCCCATCTCATATTTGGGCAGCTGACTCGAGGGCTCGACCAGGGACCTGACCCAGGCTCTGGCTGCCTCTAGTTGCAGTGTGGAGGGAAGGATGCTGCCACCAGCCCCACACAAAGTAGGGACGAAGCCCCATTACGGTGGCGGTGTCCACTGTGCCTCTTCTGTGTCTGAGGTGGCATGGGCCAGCTGCAAGAGGGATGGAGCCTTCCATCCCTAGCCTGCCTTCACCGGGCTGTCCCCCAGGCGATGGCTCGGGCGGTCACAGTACACGTTAATCCAGCACAGGGGAGGCGAGTGGTTTTTGTCAAAACAGCACAGACCACATCTAGATCTGGACATCACACCTTTGAGAAACAGTCTCATCGATAGCAATCAGTTCTTTTGCAGATATRTTAAAAATTAATTGAATGTATATAAAGCACATCCTTTTCCAAAAGGTGTATTTACCAAATAGTGTTTTAAGGACATTTTTTGCAAGTAGAGGCATGCCACAAATCACAGGGGAAAACTTCTCTGATTTGTTTTTGCTAGGATCCKAGTGTTGAAATATCATCACCATATACCTGTTTGAGAGAGAAGGGAATTTTGCACATCCCAGCACAGCATCTCGGCGTGAGATACTAAATCCCTTTGATACGCCTGCCCTGAAAGCAGGACCTGGCATGCACGTCTCCCTCCAGCTCTAAGGGGCTTTGTAATTCCCCCTGTACCCTGGAACGTGCAGGCTGGTGACAGCCCCAGCCTTTCCTYTTCTCCCGTAGCAAGTCTGTCAGCAGACGCTCAGTTGTTTTCACATCCTTCGAGTCAGGTTTACCATTTTGTTTGCTCGGTGTAAATCCCGAGATAAAGCCCAGAGCACATGACAGAAATGCACACAAACACACTGTGCTTTCTGGCACGGCGAATGAAGAATAATCTTTGTCGGCAGGTGATAGCCAATGTTTCCCCTTCTGGACCTTGTGGAAAATGGCCCCTGCTAATATATCTGTTTAGTTCCCCTGCTGTTATTTATAAGACTTTGCATACAGGTACAATRCCAGCACGTTAAGCACTCACACATTTCATTCACTTAGTAAGACAACCTCATGGCAACCAAGACTGGAGTTTTACCTCTCTCTCTTCTACTTCCTGTAGTTTTTCTTTTGTAGCAATTTCCCTTTTTGTGGTCCCATGGTTCTTTCTGCACCAGCATTCCATGAACTGTTCTTGCTTCGATGGCCATCTAGCACTGTGCTGTCCAGCTTCGAGGTGAGRTATTCCTCTGCGGGAACACGACAGCAGCGATCGGCTCCTGCCCTCTTGTGCATCTGCAGCTTCTATTTGGGAGCTAATCCCAGATGTCCCCTCTTCCCCCTTCCTCCACCCTGCCGAGTCTCTCCTTAAGCTCCACRTGTTTCATTCTTTTTCTCATTTTCTTTCCTGTGGCCACTCAGACCTTCTTCTGCTTTTCTGATTCTCCACGTTGGGCTGAGAGACTTCTTTGACAAATTCTTGCTGGATATCAACAGTACAAATCTCTGGGTCTTCCAGCTGTCTGTCTCAGACTGATCTCTCATTGAGGACCCTGACAATTCTCCCCACCTCAGCACACCTCCCAGATCACGGGACTGGCTTTCAGGCTCTGCTAGGTCATTTCAATAGCCTTTTCTGTATTTTCACTTTTTAATGACCACAGACCACAACTCTACTTGCCGATATATGCGATATACTTGCGATATATTCACATGAGAGCTCTGCTCCTCCAAACAGACTTCCACAGTTTTCTTCTAGGTGGAGGATGAGGCCATCACCCAGAGATCTGTTAGAAACCTCCATGATGCCTCAGAACCAGACAGCATCAGTAACAAAAAATTAACCTTTAAAATCTCCTATTTTTGCTGTGTCATCACATTTTTATAGCCTTCTACTGTTTTGGAGTCATAACCTTATAATGTCGACTTTGCTCTGGGGTCCTGCGGTGCATTGTTGATCACTAGAGTTTAAACAAGCACTGCTTCTCCAGGAGTCAGAGTCCAACCTGGCACAACGAGGCAGAGGAGGAAACAACCAGCCTTGCCCGGCTCACCACCCAGCCTCTTCACAAGCGCTGCTGCTGTCCCCAAGCCTCCGGAAGGGACCTCGGACCAGCTCCCGAGAAGGGCTTCAGATGGTCCATTTGCTCTGAAATGTTCTTGCATGGTCTAAACCTTAAGATGAGCATTAAGGTCCTTCTGTACACCCCTTTCCTATAACACCTCAGACAGCCGTATTTCACATATGGATGCTTTCCATCTCACCAGGCTCAGAAGAGTCAGAGCCAGTTTTCCAAGACGCAGTCGCACCTCCTCCACTCTCAGTTGCTGAAAGCTCAGGTGTGCTCCCGCTCACCTAGATGTTTGCACAGAGGACAATGACAGTGTTGCTTACAGAAGTATTGAGAAATACGCTTTTCTTTGCTAGCCAGCAGAATGGGTGCATGGCACAATTACCTTTAGTACATTTAATCTATCCTGTAGGTAAGAATACTCTCGCTACTGTTTATCAAGCTTATTTGTTCCACGATGTATTCACAGCTGTTCTTGGCCAACTAATCACATMTTAGTCACTTGTTGAAGAATCAATGGATAGTGATGAATGAACCACTAACCGCGGGGTGGGGTGAGACCTACCCAGCCCTGTAACTGCCTGAAGCTGGGCAGGTCATGCCCACCCTCCCTGACTCATTTTCTTTTTGGCTGAAGAGGACTAGTGACACCCCATTGTGAAAGTACCGTGCAGAGACTGAGGGTGAGAGCCTGAGCTTAAATGTAGCTCCCAAGCGAAGCGAGGAGGTCCCAAGTAAGGCTTCTTGTGGCCCTTTCTCATAGCTTTGCTGTTTTCCCAACAATCCAGGTTACACCTGCATTATATCAGAGCCAGCCTTGAGCCCAGGAACCCAAACCRCTGGCAGCAGGGAAAGCAGATGCAAAGCACTCAGGACCCTGGTGTAGCAAATGGTGTCTTACCATGAGAAGAAACCAGGGCTGAGGCAGGTTTCCAAGCAGCCTCTGCCCCGTGCAGAGGACAGCTACAGGAACTGCTGGGTTTCTTAAGATCCAGATGAATCTGTGGGGAACCATATGCCACTTGTGGCTACCTCAGGCAGGGAGTAAAGACATTCCTCCTTTTCCAAGCTGATGGTGGGTTCGCTGGTCCAGACTCCAGAGAATCCCRCCAAAGCCAGGTGCTTCCTCTAAGCAAAGCATTTCTGAAGACCTCAAACTAGCTCACTGGCAATAGCAGGCACCGAGGCTTAGACAGAAGCTGGGCTGGATGATTAGTGCTGACGGGAGTCGAACACAATGCCAAGAGAGGCACAAAGTGCAGAACACACCTTCATTCCCTGCATTCATGCACCAGACCCAGGGACAAGGGGGGTGCAGGATGGAGGGACTATCTACCTGTGAGAGAGAGCACAGAGAACCAGTTTTCCTTCAGTGCTGCTGGACGTGGGCAGGGTGGAGGGGCACAGCCACCTCCTGCCCAGAACAGCCATCCCCATCACAGCTGGGCTGGTGGTGGAAGCCTGCTCAAGCCCCACTGCGCTGCTGATCAGGCAGTGGGATGAGAGGGGAAGGGCAACCAACCAAGCCTTTTGCTTCCCCTTCCAACCTGACAGTTTAAAAAATGTTGACCAGTGTACTTTTCATAGTCCGAGTATGGGCAGAGGACAACTGATTTGGACTGAGTTTCAGAGCCYGTGAGCTTGATTCAGTTGCCCAAGGAGAGTCACTGGCTCAATGACCATGAAATTCTTGTAAGGTACTGGACCGTACTGGTCCYGTTTTAGGACTGTCAGGAAAGGTACACGGAGAAAGCATGGAAGCAGAGGCTTCCCTGCAAAGTCTGTGTCTGTTAGCGTCTCTCTAACGCTGAGACGTGCAACAAGCTCCGGCTAGGTCACTGCACGCTGGCTTCACAGGAACTGACTTCTCGTTGCAAGGAAGGAGAAACAAAAGCAAAGGTGGTTTGGGTGCTGTCAACTCTGCCCKAGGCTTGCAGAGGCCACAGAACCATGGTCCCTGCAGGACTGTCCCCACGCAGCCTGGGAAGTCTCCTGGACACAACTGCCATCCAGTCTAATGCCCAGGGCTGAGTGGTATCGAGGATAACGGGAGAGCCCACTGCAACTGCAGAGCCTTGAACCCCTGCAGAGACCTCACCAAAGGGGTTTTTTCCAAGTAAATCTTTCCCTGAAGAGGATTTAAAATGCTCAGACTCTCCACGCAACCTCACTTGGGCCACAGTGCTTGGACCCAGTGTCGGCTACGGGCCTCAAACTGGGTTCAGAAGCATTTTTCTGGGGATATTCCTCTCGTGAGAGCAGTCAAGAGGCCTCAGCTACCTGGGTGCAGCAGCGCTGGCAGCACTGACAGTTGACCACGGGGACAGAGCAATGGGACACCGCGGATCCCTCCCAAGGCCTCTCTTCTGCCACCCTCTGGGGGCAGTTGGCTGGATTATCCTTCCTTCTTCAGCACGATGCCCTGAAGAGGGACCTCAGAACCACAAAGCAGGACAAATCTGCTTTCCCACTATTATACTYGCTAACAGGGATGCCCGAGAATGGTGTCTCTAACATGACATGGGAATATGCCCCATCTCAGAAACACCAAGGCACAGGCYAAATGATCAGCTTGCGAGTGGCTTGGTTTGACATCCATGTGTTGGAGTGAGAGAAGGTGGCAGGGCTAAAAAGACCACTTTATCACCTGATGGGTGGCAACGGTGCTGGGAAAAAAAAMCCCAACAACTTCCTTCCAGACTCTCTTTGTTAAAACCAAAATATATGACCCTTCTCCTAAAACTGTGTTACCCCACCATTAGCTCAGTGATGACAGCCCAGCCTCTCCACTGGCAGGACCTGGACATTTGACTGACACCCCAAGAAACACACGAATATAAGACACAGGAAGAATTCTTAAGCCCGCCGTGGGACTTGTTCCTCTGTAGGAGACATCTCAGCTTCATGTCCTGCTTGTGAGGGATGCAGCAGGACGGGACATTAGTTGTCAGGGTCAGGTGGACCACACCAGGGGTTGCTGCATGGAGAGGTGGCTCTCACAGCGGGCAGTGAGGAGTTTTTAAAGACACCAAAGCTGTGTCCACAGGGCACCAGTGCCCACCAAGGTTAGGCAGGGGCTGAGGAGGAAAATGCCTATATTTATACACTCAAGCACTCCAAAATTCAGTAATATGAGAATCAGGCTTTACCAGGCAGCAGGAAGTTACCAAGGCCTGTTGTAGAGAAACTAAAGCACTTGGGTATGCTTTTTTTTTTTTGCTGTTGTTGTTGCATTTCTCTTTATTACCTTCTGGAAGCCTCACAACATTTAACTACCAAGGTTTTAAGAAAATTGATAATCCCCTGTTTTGTACATGGGGAACTGAAGCATAAAAATGGGTCAAGCAATGCCCCCACTTTGGGAAGTACCCAATTACAGCTGCTTAAAGCCTGCCTTTTTTCACRGTTCACATTGATATTCAGAACAGGCTCCTACTGACTTCAGCTGTGGCTGCACATTAACTGTTTCTACACAGCAGATCACAGGGGATCCCCATTGCCCGGGCTCTTTGAAGTGAGCACCTAGGAAGAGCTGGTTAACGTAACTTGCCTGCAGTGGGCAGGGTCTGTGTGGAATAGATGGCCAAATCCCCATTCCTCTGTGGGGTTCACCGCGACTGTTTGTTTGTACCCCTCTGTCCTCATTTGCTACGTATCTGCCAATCTTTGCAACAGATGGAGCTGCACTTCTGGTGACAAGTCACCTAATTGATGGCCTGAGCACAGAATGAGGCAGGCAAAGGAGAATGGGACCTTTAATTCAAATATATGCTGCAAGGAGGGTTTCTGCTTCTTAGCATTTATTGGCATAAAMAAAGATTTATTCCTACTAAATTCCAATTTCTGTATCGCTGTTCAGAACCAAAAAGCTCTCAAAGCATTTTTATATCCCAAGGCAAACCGGCAAGCAGAGGCACAGCCGTGTAGTTGAGCTGCGGTGGAGCAGGATAAAGTTAGCACAAATCACCTAACGCTATCACCAGATTGATACAATATCGTTATTTATTTTCTGGTTTATTTATTGGTATCAGAGGTGTTTTGTCTAGTGTTTGTCAAACAAAGATGAAAATAAGCAACAGAAATAATGATGCTTATATAAATCAGAGTTGCTCAGTCGTTATTTCAGCATTGAGCTCCTGGTTGTGCACTCACCATAATGGGATTTTAATGTTCTTTGTGCACCTGGTTTTCCACATARTAACTGAAAATAAAACATTAACACCCACCTCCGGGCTGGCAGCAGAGCTGGTACATGCCGGACCCCTCCAGACACAGTCCTCCAGCTGATGCTGATGGTCTCTTTCTGTTTTCCCTTCCCCCTCACGCCCCATTTTCCCATACTTAGCCGCCACCAAACCTTTTCCTTGCTTTACCTTTCCACACCTTTGGTCCAGCTGTTGAACCRGGTCCCTGACACTCATCAACAAAAACTACAAGAAAAATCCTCCCAAAACACCTCCATCCCCATCCTGCAGCCTACTTACCCGATTTATCACGATCATCAYGGAGAGAGCCAAATCAGGTGCATTTCTGGGCAGGCAATAAAGAGCATCTGTGAAGGGTTTGGTACCTCCCTGATAAATTGGGTCAATGCTGGAATTTAGGGGTGGGTTTTTTTCCGTCTATCTAGGGGAAAAATTGCATTGCTGTGCCAGAGGTGTCACACCCCCACACACACCCCCCCACACCCCCCCCTCACACAGCCCCACACACATACCCCCCACACCCCCACCCACACACCCCCACACCCCCCCCCGAAATGCTGTAAGCCTTCTCCCCTGCRTCCCAGCGTTGGGAGGAGGTGGGGGTCCCCTCTAGCCCCCTCCAGAGCATCGCTCCGGGAGCCGTCGCTCCTCCCCGCAGGGATGCCGGGGCAGGCGGGGACCCCGCGACGGGGATGCCTTTGGTGTGTTTGTACCGAATATTAGATGGGAAAGAAAAAAATACACACACATTCCCCCTCCTCCACCTCCACCTCCCGGCCAGCCCCGGGCCGGGGAGGCGGCGCCGGGCCGGTCCCGCCCCGCGGGGCCCCGGGGAGGGCGGCGATGGCGGCGGTGCGGGCGCGGACGGTGCTGCTGACCGGCTGCAACCGCGGCATCGGGCTGGAGCTGGTGAAGCAGCTGCTGGGGGCACCGCGACCGCCCGCCTGGATCTTCGCGGCGTGCCGGGACCCCGAGGGACCGCGGGCCCAGGTCGGGGCGGGGGGGGCTCGGCTGAGGGGTGTCGGCAGCACCCCTGGGTGCGTTACACGCTCGGTTGGCTTCACCGACGTGAAAAATGCATTGGGGTCGCAGGGCACCCCGTGTTCGCACCGCGCTCTGCCCGCTGCGAACGTCCTCTGAAGGTCTGCTGGGCCGCGGGCGAAGAATAAGCCGTGCCACCCTTAAAACCCCGCGGCTGGGCTATTTGGGGCGGCGTTGGCTGCACCCCAGCCGGCCCTGCCGTGCCAAGCCACGGAGCTGGGGCTGAGCGGGGTTGGACTCGGTGGTCRCGACTGGCTGAGCCGGTGTGAATTGCAGCGCCGCCGCTCTGGCCAATTCTGCGACGTGTTACCTGCAAAATCTGGGGGTTCGTTAACTGGTGGAGCCTGAAAGCTGCTGGTGGGATCCTCCTTCCCCTGCTTTCCGCTTCGCTAGAATGGGAGAGACTCGCACGTGTTGCTTCAGCAGGAAACCACAGGAGCAAAGCCTCGCCGTGCTTCCAGCTTTCCTTCGGCCCAGCTTTGGTTTTCCTCTGCTTACTGTGACCCGCTGAAACACCAGCGGGGAGACATTTGCTCGCTGATAGATCCTGGCTCCAGCTGATTTGTTTGCTGCGTCTTCTCGCAGCTTGGCTGTGGGCAGGGATCACGCCTTAGGAAGTCCCTGAGATGCTCTTCGTGTGCTCGCTGCCAGCGTTATTCTGGCTCAGGAGTAATCGCGGTGCGGTGAGAATCCACCCCGCTGCCAGCCCAGGGGTGCCCAGCTGCTGCTGGTGCCCAAGGTGGCTGAGACAAAGCTAGCTCAGGTCTCTTATTTTTGCCCTGTTCCCCCCACAACTTACTGGGCTCGGGCAATGATGAGATCAGAGGACTTTTTGCAGGGCCAGTTTCCCCCAGGTGGTCCACACGCATCGCTCTCAGCCATGGGATGCTTCTCTAAGCCTTGGCCAGCTGTGGTGGGGTGAGGGCAGCACTTCATGCTGCTGAAGTGCATGACCGCAGGAGACTGTGGACAGAGTGACTCTCCGTCAGGCTGGTGCCACCGCAGAAGCCACACGGCTCCTCCTGCCCCTTTGTGCCTGGATCAGGCGTTGGGGTGGGTGAGGCTGGACTTAACGCTGGGATGGTGCGAGGCTGTAGAGGCTAGCAGCTGGGCGAAACAGGGGAGGAGAAACGTCTGTTGGCCATCACAAACTGTTTAGATGGATTTTTCATTGTTTCCTGCGCCCAGGGGGAATCTGGGAATGTGGGGCCTGGTGGGGAAGCCCAGAGGTAACTGAGGGTGGACCACAGCCAGCACCAGCAGCTCTCACACTCCACGTTGGTAGGACGAGTCCCAGGGGAAGTGTCCCTTCACAATTTGYGTTTCCCCTGTGGCATTCTCTGTGGGCTTGTTTGTAAGAGGTTTTTAGTTCTAAACGTAATAGTTTTGGACACGTTGAATACAGTGTTTTGGTTTCTGTCATCTAAAACCTGCTATAGTTGAAGAAAGCTCAGAGCAAAGTGCTGCTAGGAACCGTAAAGTTGAAAGTTTTAGCTTCTATCCCTTTGGCTTCTGAATCCTCTGCTTTTGGTGAAAATAATATAAATAAAAATGTGCAAAGTACTTCATTTCAYTTGAGTGGGTGAGACGTAGTGTCCAGAGCAGAGTGGATCCTGGGATTGGGCTATTTGGATCCAGATGTGACTTCCCCAAATGTCRAGTCTGATGTTGGCACTCACAGCAATTCCTCTTCCATCTCGCTTCCAGCAGCCTCTGGGAGACACTTCTGGCTGTATCCCCGGCCAGTTTGCATCATTTCCCGGGCGAGCTGGTCCTTAATAGTTTGCTCTCATCTTTTGCTGTGGCTCTGGTTGGGTTGTGCACGTAGACCCTTTGGGAGAGCGGCCATAGGATCTTGCAGTTGTAGCCATGTCATGCTCTGAGCACACGTATGTTGCTCTGTGGAGCCTAGAAGAAGCCTGAGAACCTAGGCAGGTCCCCGGTCCAGCCATTCACAAGCGCTGAGTAACATCTGGAGGATGTTTCCCTCAGGGTGGACCATTGCTGGTGCCCCAGGATGATGCTTGGCATTGCCTCTGCCCCGCGCTGATTGTTTCCATGTCTCTTTTTGTAGGAGCTGAGAGATCTGGCATCCAAACACCCAAACGTGGTTCTTGTGAAGCTGGGTAGGTGCACTCTGCCTCTGAGCTGGTAAATTTGTGGCTGCCGGCCACACTTGCCCCCTTTCTCCTTCCCTCCCTCCTGGCCTTCAAACTCTACATGGGCATCCAGTTCTTCAGAGCTGCTTCAAGTCCTGCTGCCAAAAGCCTAGCTTCTCCAGACCTGTCTCAGCCCCAGTACCGTGTTCCCTGGAGCCTCCTTGCCCCATGGCCAAAGGACCAGGAGGTTCTTGAGACCCATCCTGGGTGGCCTCCGGCTCCCCCAGCCGAGCCGCCGCATCCTTGCTCTGCCACGCAGCTGAGCTGCCTTGATCCCAAGTCCCAGGCGAGACCAGGAGGGAGGCAGCTCCCATGGAAATGCTGTACAATCGACCCAGAGCCCAGGCAGGAGCTGTAGGACCTTGCAGAGCCATCCCACAGCAGGTCCCAGCACAGCCCCCRTGGGGACCGTCCCCGCCAAGACTGTCCTGGGTTCTCCAGAGCTTGCTCAGGCATGGACTTTGTCCGTGGGCAGGAGGCTGTGGCTGCTGGTGCCTGACGCAGCATGGACGTCACAGCAGCGCTTTGCCACCACGGGGCTGTCCCCAAAGTGGCTTTGCCCGGTGGGCTGCCCCAGGGCAGGGTCCTTCACCTGCTGGTAGTGGGGCACCCTGTGCATGGCGGAGGAGGCAGTTTTGGGATGAGTTGGGGCTTGTGGGTGCCGGGGTGCTCTGAGCTGGTTGCACAGCACCATCTGGTGCCCACAGATGGAAGGCCACACAGGTTGAGATGCATAGCTGTTCCTCAGCATCTTAACCTCCTTCTTCTCCCAGGCCCCCCAGGTGGACCCCATGGCTCTCAAACCCTCTTCTTTTCCACCGCAGATGTTGCGAATCCCTCRGCTATTACTGATGCAGCGAAGCTCGTGGAGGGGAAGCTGAACGGCATGGGCTTGAACCTGCTAATAAACAACGCTGGCATCTACACCCCAACGGCGTCCCTGGAGACRGTAGATGCTGAAGATATGATAAGGACATACAAGACCAATGCGGTGGGGCCGATGCTGATGGCCCAGGTATGGATGAAGCTCTGGGGACGGAGCTCACCATGGAGGGGGAATTTAGCCCAGCTTGAGGGTAGCCYGGGCTGCCCGTGGTCACAATGGAGATCTCGGAGTGCTTTGCCCGGTTTTCCGGGGCTCCCAAGCCCTCTCTAGCCTGGCTGTGTTGTGCTGGGCTAACGGGGAGCACTGGGCCACTGCAGCAAAACACCTGGGCCATCTTGGCTTCCTGCTGTTCCTCCTCATCCTCCCTGCCGTAGGCAGGCTGGGTTGCAGTTGCCATAAATGGGGCTGGCTTGAGGCACACGCATCCCACAAGGTTGCTTCTCCCCAGGCGTTCCTGCCCCTGTTGAAGAAGGCTGCCCGGGAGAGCACAGAAAAGGGACTGAGTTGCAACAAGGCAGCCATCGTCAACATCTCCACCATCATGGGGTCCATTGAGAAAACTCCCGAGTCCTTCTTCAAGCCTGTCATCTCCTACCGCTGCAGCAAGGTATGGAGACTGGGGACCTGCCCGCGCTCSTGAGCTCGGTGGGAGTTGGAGCGGCCCCTTGCCAGGCCTGACCTCAGGGCAGCACCTGAGATAGCAAGGTGGAGGGACTTATCCATGCTGATCACTGCCCAAGCTCCCTGGGCGTCTCCATGCCCAGCTGCTGCCCACCTAGGAGACACACGCACTATYACTTGAAGACCTGGCATTGCTTCTTCTCCCTTGCCATAAGGCAGCGATGGGAGGGGAATCTGGTGCATGGAGCTTTCTACTGCCCATGGCTGATGCTTCCTTCCTCCCCCAGGCTGCCCTCAACATGCTTACCAAGTGCCAGGCTCTGACCTACGGGGAAGCCGGGATCCTCTGCGTGGCACTTCACCCCGGCTGGGTGAAAACCGACATGGGCAGCCAGGAGGTGGGTTTCGGCTGAGCAGGTCAAGGGGAGGACCACGGGTGGAGACCCAAGCCTGCAAACTTGCAGTGGCACRAGAGGTGCCTCGGGTGGCCGGGATGGCTCTCAGGAGGAGGGATCCAAGTGGGAATGAGTTGCCTCTCGGGCTGCAAGTTGCCTGCATCTGTGCTGGGCCACTGCAGAACATGTGGGTGCTGCCTGGGAAATAGCACCAGCCCATATCCATGGTGAGCAGGAGGTCTGTTCCAGGGGAAAAAGGCTTTGGGCAGYCTGGAGATGTGCAGAGAACCTGAATCCAACAGAGCAGGGAGGAGGGGAGCAGCACCATCCCATCCTGCGCCCCCTTCCTCAAAGAGATGCAGGTCCATGAGGTCTCCCCTCATCCTTCAGGACCCCTGTTTTGGGGTGGGGGTGGTCCCGGCTACCCTGGAGTTGTGAGAAGGCTGCACGTAGCATCCTGCTTGCAGCAGGGATCTTCTATGTGTCCTGTTGGTCTAAGCCTGTAGCTGGCTTCCCAGCCCAAGCCACCTCCATCCACGCCATCAGTGAGCATGCAGATACCCAACCATCCTCCCACATAGTGGACCCATCCCACCTCCCGTGGCTCTCTACTCGGACCGGGTGGAAGGAGCTTTGCTGCCGACGTGCACGAGCTGAGCGGGTGCCGGTGGATGGCCGGGAATGACGGTGGGGTCTCAGTCCTGCTCCTCACTTGTGCCCGTTGCAGGCTGACCTGACGGTGGACACAAGCGTGCGGGGGCTGCTGTCGGTACTGCCGATCCTCTCTGAGAAACACAGCGGGACCCTGCTCAACTGGGAAGGTAAAGCTATTCCTTGGTGACCACTCTCTGTCCCTGCGAGGGACCCCGCAGTGCCAGGGGACTCTCCGGGTGCCCTGGAGCACCGGGATGCTCAGCGCTCTGTGGTCTTCAAGGGACCTAGCTGGGACTTCACCACCGGGCGTGCAAGGCAGCCTGGGATCCCTGCCTTCACCTTGCTAATAAAGAAAGTCAATTAGTACCTGTGCCTTCTGCCAGCTGCAATGCCCTCACCGAGACTCTCTGCCCTGGCCTGGAGCTGACATCTGCAAAAACTAACCCGGCRTTATAGCAGTCTGCCTGCCTTGCTCTGAGCCGAAGGAAGGTCCCAGGGGGCATGTAACCAGCCCAAAGCCCTGCTGTCCTCCCTGGCTGCTGAATGTGCCCAGGTCTGCCTGGTCTCTGCCGTGCTTCCACCCAAAGCATGGTGTCTTTGCTGCAGACTTCTTGGGGGGACTCTGTGCTGGACACCGTGTCCTTGGGAGCAGCCTCGGGGCTGGARTGGGAGGACCAGTAGCACCACAATCGAGTTCTGCAATCCCAGCCCTTCCCAGTGGAGCCCCARCTGGGCGGGGGAAACCCAGTCCTATGGGGGAGGACGGCATGGGAATGGCACTTCTGCAGGATGGAGAGGCTGAGAACCTCTGGGCTTCTGCGTGGGTCGGGCAGCCCTGGGCTGCATGAATTTGTCCAGGAGGTGGTAACACCCCCCAAGAAAAGGACTTTGGGGTGGTGTTGGGTTTTCCCAGGAGGGTTCTGCCATTTCTGGAAAGAGCTTCTCCTTGAGGGGATATGGGGAAAAGGAGCCGAGGCTCCTTCAAAACCATGCCTAGTCGCAGGTGGGCAGAGCAACCTGGCTCGCAGGAGAGGCAAACCCACTGCTCCTTCCTTCAGAGGCCACCACCTCCTCTTTCTCATCTGGAAGATCAGCTGAAGCACCTCTGTCCCTCCCGGTCTGGCCTTTTCTGGGGTCGTACCTCTCCCCTGGAGCAGGGGCTTGCCTGGCAGCACCAGCTTTGCTGGGGATCTTGAGGCCATGCACCGCTCCGCACGGGAGCCCCCTCGGTTCCCAACCAGGAGCATAAATGCTGCAGTCCCCCCAGCCAGGCTTCACCCCCCCAGGCAGACAGAGCATCGGGGCAGTCTGCCGGGCTGGGGCCACGTCTCTGCCCCGCCGAGGCGAGCTGTGCCCCAACAAGCTCTGACAAGCCCTGGCACCCGCAGCCCGGTGAGTCACAGGCACCAGTGAGTTTTTCTTCCTCACCAGCTCCAGTTCCTCCCAAGCCAGTGGCGTTTTGGTAGCCGAGACTTTCGAGAGGCCGGGAAAGGGGACAGCAGGGAGCGTCTGCAACCTGGGTGCCAACCTGGGCTTGGGAACAGGGTGCCCGTGGCTGGAGGTGGCAGAGCTGCCAGAGCTTGTGAGCTTGGACCCCCGGCTCCTTGTACCCCCTTCTTGGGGGTCCCAAGCAGCCCAGGTGCCCAGCCAGGGATAGGAGGAGAGGCCAGATGCCCCTGTGAAGTTCAGAGGTGCTGGGAGCATCCCCAGATGGAGAGGGGGTCCCTTACTCCGCAGGCACTTTCCATAATGGATGGGCAGGTCCTTTCTGGAAGCAATTGCGGGAGCTGGGACACCTGGGTCCAACCTGGGTCCTGCTTCTCTCCTGGAGCTGGGGCTCCGCTGCCCCATCCCTGGCCTGGGGCTAATGCCAACCCCCTCCTGGCTGTGCCAAAGGAAGCCAAGCCCCCGGGCTGCTTGGAGCTCGCCGTCTTCCCCATGCCCAGGCTGACGTGCACTTTTCCAAGCCCGTGCTGTGCCCTCAGGAGATGGCACTGCCAGCACCGCCGCGGGGAGCCGTACCCACGCGGGGCACCCACTGCTGCGTGGGTGCTCCCTGCCAGGGAGACGCTGGCCTCGACTTTCTCCTCCTGCGCTCAGCATCTGCCCAAACAAACCGAGCCGCGCTGGGGACGGGGAGCAACGGTGCTGCCCCAGCTGAGGGCTGCTTCAGCCTCGGGGAAGCTCTGAACCAGCCGGGCTCTTCCCAGCCACCTGGTTTCCCATGCAAATGCTCACTCGTYTTTGCTCTTTCCCAGCTGGTATCTGTGGCCAGAGGAGTCAGTGCCCACCTGGGCACCTACCTGGGTGTTTGTCAGCGCTGTGATGGCAGCGGGAGGAGAGAAATCSCTTGTGAGGAATGGCTGAGGGACAGGAGCATGGGTGAAGGGCCTGATCCTGCAGCTGTAGGGCTGTGCTCAGCCCAGYGCTGGCTCAGAGACATGGCCGAGCCTCCACCGAGCACCCTTCCTGCCCCTTGGCAGAGGCTCTCCTGCCCCAGTTGCTCCGCACAATCCAGCTGGAGCCTGGCYGGTCACCGTGGGCTGGCTCCATGCCCATCTATCTCCACGTTTCTCCCTTCTGCCCCATGCCACATGCTGGATCCTGGGAGATGAGCTATGCCAGGGATCCCACCATCGCTTGCAGGCAGCTTATAGCTCCCCCCCCCCATCATTGTCAGCCCCATGAGATGGGTGCAGCTGCTCCCCTGGGAGCACGGGGCGAAACAGGACTGCTGAAAGCAGGGACAAGCTCCATCAGCTTGGCTGCTGGTCTGCAGTGCTGGTGACACAGGATGGCTGCCCACCCGCTGTGGCAGCAGGTTTTGGCTGAGCTTGGGAGGCTGACAAATCTCGGAGCATCTCTCTCCGGCCCCCTGGGAACTGGGACACCACAGCATGGGCAGGTCACCCCGGATGTGGGTAGCCCTGTGTCCCAAAGGTGGTGGGAGGAGGAATGGGAAGCTCTGCAGGTGAAGTCCACTCTGGCATTACTAGAAGCCCAGCTGCTGGGGATGAGAACAAACCTTGAGGGGCTGCTGGATGTTGAAGCATCAGCCTGTAGGAAGCCCAGCGCAGCGGTCTTCCCTTCCGRTGCAGGCTAATTGCCGTGGAGAGCCAAGTGGCAGCAGGTCAGTCAATCCCATTTTTCAAGCCAACAGGAGACTGGGCCAATACAACCCAGCTTGGACCTCTGCAACTGGGAATCACCCTTGGTGAGGGCTTTGCCATCACAAGTGAGGCCAGCTGCCCCCCAGGAGCCCTTCCTTCCACCCTCCAAGGCTCATCCCAGGGAGCACGTGCTGGAGCTGAGCTGCCAGGAACTGTGCCGGCTATTGTAACTTGGTGGCCAGGGATGCCCGAGCACCTTAAGGTGCTTCAGGACACGTGTTCCTCAAGAAGCCTCAGTGAGGGGCCGGATGGGCAGGTCTTCCCRCTCAAACGCTTGCCAAGCGGTGTCCTTTGCACAAGCTCCGGGTGTTTGTGCTCATGCAGCTGATTATCTCCCCGTTTCCTCTCCTGCCGGATGTTTCCTGCCTCGCTCACTCCCTTTTGCCGGCTTTGCCCTTTGTGTCAGGCTTATCTCCCAGCTCTGGGCAGCGTCAAACCTCAGCGTCCCCCCTGCCCACCGTGATGGCAATGTGCAGCCCTGGGACACTTGAAATGCCAGCTCCCCCATCTAGCAGCTTCTTGGGAGCATGGGCAAGCTGGGACAGAGCAAGGATGATTTAGGATCCATCTGCCTTTAGCAGCTGATCCATCTCTATTCTGAAGCTGGGGGCTGCTGGGTCCGGCAGGAGGGAAATCTGGACAACCCCTCGGGGACCCTTCACTTAGGGGCTGCACAAGGGCACGCGGACCTGGCTGGGGACTTCCAGGGACCATGGGTGGGGAGGTTGTCACCCAGAGCAGCTCAGACTGTCTCTGCCAACCCCTGAGGGGCTGCAGTAGCATCTGGGGGCAAACACATCTCTGCTCTRGGGAGCCCAGGCTCCAGGGACCAACTTCAGTGCACGTCTCGGTGGTGGGAAAGGCCCATATTTTCCAGGGTCTYCCATCAGCCACCTTCTTTTCAGATAAAAAGCCACTACCAAAGACTTGTTGCACCGGGAGCTGAGGTCAGATGTGTCCATGGGTCAGGATAGGAGTGGGGAGGACACGGGGAGTCCTGGCATGACTTGGGAAGATCAGGACAAGACCCAATTTGAGAGGCAACCTCCCATGCCCAGGTGGGGCAAACAGCAGCAGGCAGAGACCCCGTGACAGGCAAAGCCCCCTCCAGGAGGAGAGGGGGCAAAAGAGGAGACTGGGAACGGAAAAGGGCTGCTCCTGTGACACAGATGCGGCTGCGGAGGTGGGGCAGCAGGCAGGAGGCAGGTCACAAACGGCCAGCACACGAGGAAGCACGGGGACACCAGCGGAAGGACGGCCAGCGTGGCCAGGGCGGGCGGTCGCAGCAGCTCCAGGTGCAGCAGACCTTCGCTGGCCGGGGAAGGAGCGGGAGCAGAGGCAAGCAGAACCGCAGGGACCTCAGCCAGGACCTGGAGATCCCCTCGGCAGGAGTCTTCTTCCAGGCAAAAGCTCTTTGTTCTGCCAGGGTGCGGGCACTGTCCGTGGCATGGGGGGACGGGGCAGCAGGACGGTCACGGTGGGGACATCTGCATGCCAGGTGGCACTGCGGTCCTGTGGCTCAGAGCTTTGGGTGACCGTTCCCAGAGCCACCAGCGCTGGGGTAGACTGATACTGGGAAGGCTGGATCATCTGGGGACCTGCAGCTCTCTTGGGGGGGTGCAATGCCGGGAGGGTGCTGCCACCAAAGTACCGGGACTGACCCTGGGTGCGTGAGAAACGCGGCTCAGGAGGAAGCACATCCCGGTCCCTGCAGCACGAGGAAGCCGAGGAAGCCGAGCGGGGCCAGCAGATAACGTGCTGAGGCTTCCTCCGGCATGCCGCAGCTGCGGGGCCGGGGTTGCTCCGTCGTCGCTATCTGGCCCTGCAGAGCCCCGTGCATCCCTTCTCTCTCCGCTGTATTATTGTTAAACCGGGAGGAAGCAGCTCAGCCAGTCCCACCTCAGGCTTTTAACCCGCTGCTGCCTGGCCTGCCGCTCTCTGCTCTGGTCGGTCAGAGCTTGGGAAGGCTCCACAGCTGCTCTGGAAGGACGGTTTGGTACGGGGGGCTTGCTGCAGGCTTTACCTCCCTGAGGACCAGCAGCACCCCCCAGCAGGTCTCCCCCAAGCCACGTTGTCTCCTGCGGGTCTCCCACAACYGCCTTTGCAAAGGGTGGATGCTGTCATTGTCATCTCAGTGTGGAGAGAAGGTCCTGAAGGCTTTAGGTGCCGATGATTCCGTCTTCCCTGCYGATGATTGCTCTCTCTTCCCCCTTTTAGCTGGTCGGATCCTGGCTGGTGCTTCCTCTGGAAGCCCCCCTGGTCTGCTGGGGGGGSACCACGGAGGCGGCAGCTTTACCAGCTTTGCACAGATTTAACCCAAATACCCAATAAACGGTTTGGAGGAAATCCATTTTGAGGAAGAAAATTGCAGCACTTCACCAGCTTTGTTTGAAGAGCCGGGGTTTAAGTGAACCCCAGGGTCTCYGGAGGTGCTACCTGCCGCTCCCTGGGTAAGTGGAAATCAGTCAGACATCTTGGCAACCTTCTCCAGATTGTCGTCTTCTCCCACAACTGAACTCGGCCAAATTGTCTCCCACTTTCTTGTCTGGCAGGGAGGGGACCTCAGTGTCCTGTCAGCCCAGGCTGGGGCTGTGCCCTCCCCAGCGCTGGCCACCGTGGGACGCCTTTCCCGAGCCTCGGTGTCCATGCAGGAGCAGAGGTAGGTCACYCAGTCGCTGAGCCTGCCGAGGTGATGCAGAGATGCTCCACGCTCTCCTGCAAATACACCGCGTATGTTGACGTGCCCATTGCACGCCCCGGTGCCCCATGAGCACCCCCAGCATAAACCAGCGGTTCGCCTGGGCCAGCCTGCTCCATGCCCTGGGGATCTGGCACAGCCACATATGTGGATCATCCAAAAAACCCAATGCCACCCGTCTGGGAGCCGTGCAAGCCATGCTGTCACCTGAACTCGGCTCAGGAGCGTGCACGCGTGGGTTGCAGCGAGGTGCTCGCCCTCCCTCCCACAGCTGGGCTTCTGCCCACGCCTTTGCCCCCAGCGGTGCCCACGAAAGGGGTGACGCTGCCAGAGGGGGTCCTTGGCCATAGGACCCAGTCCCGCTTTGAAGGGTCCTGCCGGGGGGTTTGGTGCAGGTCAGCCTCTCCCCTGCCCGTCCCCCGGCACCGGTTGGGCCTGAATTTCCAGCTGTTGCCGAACAAGTTCCCGGGACACTGCACCCGGAGCTGGCACCGTGCCGAGCTGCCACCGTGCCTGTCCGGCGTCGTGAGCGTGCACAGGGATGCGGGGATGGCGGATGGGGTTAAGCTGCCCAGGACATGCCATGGGCTGGGGCAGCCTTCCTGCTGCTCGTCTGCAGGACAGGGCTCGTTAGAAGGGTCATCCCCTCGGTCCCCAGCACGTCACCACCCAAATGCATCTATGCAAACCCCGTGAGTGGCACAGGGGCTTCAGGGATGTCCCTGGAGACCGGCAGGTACCATCGCATCCTCTCCAGCCACAGGGTCTGTGTCCCAGCCTTTGCCGGGGACGTGGAGCAGCATGGCCAGGACGCCCACTCGGGTCGCAGCCCTGCTCCCCTGGGGCATCCTTCCCCCCTTGTTGGCTGCAGGGAGAGGACTGAGCCCCAGTAATGGCAAGAACAAGATCTAAGTTCATTTCGATGAGCTCTCTCCCCGRTGTCCCTCTCCTCGGAGCCAGGGAAGTGACGCTGGGGAGGAACTTGGCTCCTCTTGTTTGTTATTACAGGATAAAGTTACCCTTTCAAGCAGAGCCAGTGCTGTCAGGGCTGCATACCATCCGGGAACATCGCTCCTTCCCAACGGCTCCAACACACTTCTTGTTATTGTGCTCGCATGGAGCCAGCCCGCTCCCAGCCCTGGGCGCAGCGAGGGGGACACAGATGGGGGGAACCAAAAAAGAGCCTCAAGGCTCTTTTCCCACCCTGGGAAAGTTGGAAGCGAAGGGAAAAGGCCTCTCTTTGGAGAGGGAGAGCTCTCCTGGCTCTGGGATACGTGGGGAGGAAGGAGCAGAAAGCCAGGGCTGGGAGCAACGGAAGGGCAGGGGGAGCTGGATGTGGCTGGGGGGCACTGGGGGTGTCTGCTGTCCCCCCGGCAAAGGGCCAGGGATGCTGCCCTCACTGCGGCTCAGCTGGGGACCCTCTTGAGGGGACAATCTGCCGGTTCCCACCGGGGAAACCACGCACGGGCAGGGCGGTGGCGTGCCCCTGGCACCCATCTCGCCACCCCCCAAGTCCAGCGCCAGCTCAACAGAAAGTGGGCTGGCTTCCCATTTGAGCTCCAGCCTCTGTCCCTGGTGGTCCCAAATCCAGGGGACCTCCTTCTTCTGTAAGCTGGSACCCCAGGAGACACCCCAGCACCCCAAGACTTTGCAGATGTGTGGGTTCCCCAGCAGCACCCTGGCCATCCCACCCACACGAGACCCTCTGGAAGRGGCTGGGGGCTTGCTTAGGGCTTGMCCCCCCCCCCATGCTAAACYGTGACGTGCCTGTGGGGTGGAGGGGAAGGAAGCCGGCCCGGTGGAGCCGAGCCAAGGAGAGCTTCCTGGCAGCGAGCTCCAGCCTCCAGCGCCTTCCGTGCTGCCGCAGATGGCTCCGAGCGGGATGGAAAGCCRAGGGTTGTGCGAGCCCTTTCCAGCCATTCCCCAGCCTTGTGCCGGTGGGGAGGCAAACGCCAGCTGGTGACGCAGCGCCGGGGCCATGACACTGCCGCCTCGGTGGGGTGTCGGAGGGAAGCCTGACTCATCCCCGGGCAGGAGAATATGAGATTTGCACATGTAAACAGAGCTGGCCCCGGCGCGCCAGGGCATGTGACAGATAAAGGAGAGACCGGCTGGAGCCACGGCCCCGGGGCTGGTGGCATCGACACATGTGCTAGAGGCGTGTGAGAGGGGGCTTGGCCTGCGGAGAGCCAGGATCGGTCCGCTCCCGCCCCGTCCTAAGGCTCAGGGGAGCATCACTTGGGTGGGGAGGATGGGGCAGGAGCCGTGTGATCAGCATCTCCCCCCTCTGCTACCCCTGCCCCACCGGCGGCTTTTAGCAACTCGTTTTAGCCCCGGCCTGTTTGGCTGCTGCTGCTTTCCTCCAGGGAAACCCTCCCCAGCGGGGACCGAYTGGGACCAGCAGCACAGGACAGGCAGAAGAGGGGCAGGATGAGGGCAGAGCTCCTGAGATGCCATCTCGTGGTGCCAGCTTCAGGAGCAGAGTGCCGCTTGTGGTGTCAGGAGATGTCCCTGCATCTTCTCTTCTGCAGGGATGGAGTGAGCATGGAAGTGCCAGGCTCGGATGCACGGAGGGTCGCCAGGTGCCTGACCCCACTGTGGGATCCGGGATCACTCGGAAACCTCCCGGTTGTCCAACGCGGTCTCCAGCACGTGATTTCCCCTTGGCTTTATACATGCCTTGCTGCGGGATCCAGGCTGGGAGAGCTGCAGGCCAGCGGGGACGGGAGATGATTACAGCCACTTCCTATCCTTGCTTACCYCGCGCAGCCGGTTTCATTTCCTTAATCCCCATCCCAGCAGTTTCTTTGTTGTTTTCTTTGGAGGGGAGAGATCACTTGCTGAAGGCTGGTGCTTGCTGCAGGGAGCGCTTTCATGCTCTGGGAGACGAACGGGGGTGCCCGCTGGCTGTCCCCGCACGGAGCTGCCCTGTGCTTTTGGGTGCAGCGGGTACTGCTCACGAGGGGACGGGGACCCCACCTCGGCGGTGCCCGGGGCCACGGTGGAGCGGGTCAGGGTACGCGTGGGGTCCCCTGCGCTGCTCGGGGAGGACCGCGGTTGCATGCATTTGCAAACTCAGCCCTGCCAAAGCACCCTGTGCTCCGAATTGCCTTCTCCTTTTGCATCCCCTATGGCACCGGTGTGCCTGGCCTGGGCCGGCTCCGGGGCACAGTATTCCTGCAGCAGCCGACTCGATGGGCTGAGCTTTACCCGGCACGATGCCGAATCCTCAGGCTGCTGATGCCGCACCGCGGTCCGGCCATGCCAGCCYCTCCGCCGCCAGCTGTGTGTGCTGAGCCGGGCTGGTTGCTGGGCTTGTCCATGACCTCAGCTTTCCTGCTCGCTGTCGGACGGTCCCCGAGGGGCTGCAGGAATCTTGTGAATCATGTATCACTTTTGGAGTGATTCCTCCAGGGTGTGTGTGAGATGGTTCCTACCGTGCCGAGGCGGGGACAGCTGCCTGGTTGCAGGAGGTGATGTGGTCCCASGGGACGGTCAGCCTCCTAAGCTGAGCTGGGCCTGGGCTTGGAGATGCTGCCTGCCACCTTGCCGGGTTGGAGATGGGAGTTAGGAGAGGGGACAGCTGGCTGGTGGCCCGAATGTCTGGACTAGCCCATGGTGTCCTTCTGGAGCTCCTTGCCCTCCTTGGACCATGCTGGGACTGAATCTGATGCAGTCGCATCTGGATGTTCTGGCTTCGGTGCAAAGCCCAGGCTTGGGTGCTTGCTTGCCAGCCAGAGAGTCTGAGTGAGCTGACCCAGTGCTGGCCAACACCGAGCAGGTTTGTGGCCACTCCGGGGATGTCCTCGCCTCCCTTCTCCGAGCCCCGCGGGCAGGCAAAGTGCTGGGACAGGCAGCTCTGCCCCACGGAGAAGGACGGGCTGGGTCAGGGCTGCGCCCCAGACTGCTGCCGCCGCGCGCTGGCCCCGAGCGTGCCAGGAAAGGGTTTCCAGCAGAGCTCAGAGGACCCGCTGGCACAGCCTTTCCCCGCTGCCGGCCAGTTCCCGAGCGTGGCCGAGGCTCCGGTGAGTCAGCTGGAGCGGCGGCTCACATTGCTCACGCTGCACCAGCGCCGCCCTGGCTCCCTTAGCTTTTTCCCAGGTCGTGTTCCCCAAAACCACACACCCGGAGGGTTGAGGAGCCCAGCGCCAGGATGCCGGGATGCTCAGCACCAAGCCTGCGGCAGGGATGGCGGCAGGCTCTGCCGAGCCGAGGCATCTCGGCTGCTCTTGGGGTTGATGGCTGAGCTCCGAGTGTGCTCAGCACGCGTGGCTGTCCCGGCGCAAGGCTTGAAGCTCTGGCCTGCGCTTGCTGCCTTGCTCCAACGCTGAGCAGGAATGCTGAGCACGCAGCAGCTCCGGGGCGGCCRTGGAGGGAGGCAGGCCTGGAGCCAGGAGCTGGCCTCCTGCCCTCCGGAGAGAGGGGAGAGGAAGACGTGGCTCCAGGCCCAGCCCGCAGCGAGAAGAGCAATTTGGGCAGAGACCCGCGGCGCGGGGGTCTGCCGATGGCTCRGACCTTTCTCTGCACCGTGGCAGGCAGATGCAGGCAGCTGGCACAGCCGGTTGCTGAAGCTGCCAGGCAGAGGGCAATGTGCTTAGGGTGGTCCCGGGTCACCAGGCTCCGGCAAGGTGCGATCCTGTGCTGGGAGGCGCTGGGTGATGCCAGCCGGTGGTGCTCAGACAGGGTGCCCTTGYGCTCAGGGACTCCTGCCTGCTCCAGCACCCAGCTGCCCAGCTGCCGGCAAGCCTCCTCCCATGGCCTGGGTCCAGGAGTATCCTTATCCATGCTGGGAAGGTTAACCCCTGCCTGCCGGTGGGCATCATCCCTCCGTAAAACCCAGGAGGGGAATTCAGGCAGGGGGGTGCTGCGGGGACTCGGGTGCCGAGCCTGCCCTTGTTTTTGTTTGCGAAGCTGGTCTGCGCCGAGCAAGCTGCCGGTGACCTAGAAGAGCCCGAGCGGTGTGCCAGCCCGAGCCTTGGCAGAGGGAGCGTTTAGCTSAGCGTACCCAGTCTGGCAGGGCGGGCAGGCGTGTGGCGGAGGGGAGGAGGGCCACAGGCAGCCCTGTTGGCCCCAGCCTTGGTGCAGTCCCCTCTCCTGATGTCTGCAGAGTGATACTGCTGCTCCCCATCCCGGCGGCAGCCGGGAATGGTGTTTTACCTTGCAATGGTGGTGCTTAGGGAAGTGAAATGCGGTGGTGTGGGTCAGACCACCTCCAGGCAYCCCCAATCTTTACCGAGAAGGTGGTCAAAGCCTGGAACGGGCTTCCTGGAGAGGTGGTCAATGCCCCAAGCAATTGGACAATGCCATTAATGACATGCTTTAATTTTTGGTCAGCCCTGAAGTGATCAGGCAGTTGGACTAGAAGATCATTGCAGGTCCCTTCCAACTGAAAATATTCTATTCTATTCTATTCTATTCTATTCTATTCTATTCTATTCTAAATGCTCAGTATCCGAAGACCCATCTTGCTGCGAGGGAGCGGGTAGGACCAGCTTGGTGGTCTTCAGTTGGGGTGGCTGAGCCCAGGCGAGCAGTGGTGGGCATCAGGCAGCCCACCGAGCCAGGCTGGGGGCACAAGGAGGGTCGGATGCACCCACGTAGAGCTGGCATGAGTGAGTGCTCCCAAGTGCCCGCTTCGCCACACCATGCCGGTTGCGGGTGCAGAGCGAGTCCCCACGGCCACCTTGCTGGTGCGGCGGCAGGTTGGCAGAGAGCCTGCAGAGATGGCGTCTTGGTGGGACAAAGTGCTGACCCAGAGCTGGTGTCCCTGGAAGGATTTGGAGAGGGTGAGCCAAGTGACTCTGTGCACCAAGAGCTTCCTTTGAGTGCTGCATGGGGTCAGCTTCCCCCCGCCCACCCCGTTTGGCTGCCCTTGGAGAGCTTTTG
Organism: Oceanodroma leucorhoa; assembly: GCA_030449065.1. Classification (NCBI taxonomy): domain Eukaryota; kingdom Metazoa; phylum Chordata; class Aves; order Procellariiformes; genus Oceanodroma; species Oceanodroma leucorhoa. The sequence goes on along the minus strand of JASVER010000137.1, from coordinate 1,173,179 downwards.
GGGGTGGACAAGGTGGTGACACCAAACACAGGGTGTGGGTGGGATCCAGCCCCCTACTTGATCCACGTGRGATGCTGGATCAAGCGATGACAGCATGGCACGGTGGTGCTGCCCACGCCAGGCACATAGTGGGCCATCCTGGTGGGACAGGGACTGCGTGGCGGTGGGACCTGKGTTGGTTGATCAACGAGCTGGGGTGATGGATCCATACATCCTCTCTGCCTGTCCATGTTGGCCCTTTGGTTTGGCATTTCCCTGGTAGCCACGGGACCTGCTGTCCTCCCTCCCATCTTTGCAGAGCTTCTCCTTCCACGTTACCAGGCCAGGGACGGGCTGGGAGCTGGGACGCCCCGGTTCTCACCAGGTGTCCTTGGCAGCAGTGCTCTGCTCCTCCGTGCGGCCCCAGGAGAGCAACGGTGGTGCAATGATTTCCTTGTCACCGATATTGCCCTACTCTGCTGAGCTCTGAGACGTGGCGATGGTCTAATTAGTGCTTTTGCATCGCAGGGCTGGCTGGAGCGCTGCGTTGTCTCATCCTTGCATGGAGGATGTCTCACCGGGGCTGCAAAGGCATCAGTCCCATTTAAAACTGGGTCGATTCAACATGATCTAGGACAGGTAGGAGAAAGATGGGCTTGGGAGAAGGGAGAGGAGCAGGGTGCATCYCCCCCAGCAGGCATGCTGCTGGGGAAGCGTGGCTTCCTCCCTCCCCTCCACCTCCAGGGATGCTCAGAGGTGTCAGGGTTTAGGACCTGGACTGGCAGGGCAGGGTTTGCTCCAGGGCAGCCGTGATGCTCCGAGAGGAACCCAGCACCGTGTAACCGCAGCCTTTGTCGGGGTGGCAGCCTGCATTTGCACCGGGGCTGCCCGTCCCTTAGCTGGGGACGCTGGGAGCGCGCCTCTGCTCCTTCCCTGCGGAGGTTGGAGGCCGGTGGGGATGGGGCACGCGGGTCGGTGCCTACGCTTTGCTCTCCCGGGTCTGAGCACGGCTCCTGCTTTCCGCAGTCGGGGTCGGGAGGCTGGGGGGGGGGAAGGCAGCGTGGGGCGCTGGGTGCCGCACAGCTGGGAGCAAGGGTGCTCGGGTGCTGGTTCTGCCTCTGCCAACGACTGACTGCGCAGCCTTGGTCACGTCACTTCGCTGCCCGGAGATGCCGTCCCTGCTCTCAGCGGGCTGCGCAACGTGCTCGGGGTCTTTCAGGGAGAGCTGAAGCCTGGGAGGCTGTAGTGGCCCTCGGGGGGGTGGGGGGCTCCAGCCATTGCTTTCCTGGCAGGGGGAGGCTGTGGGCGCCGTGTGCCCGCAGCAGGGCAAGCAGCCCGGCTCCGAGCGAGCCGGGCTGATCCCACCTCCCCCGGGGCAAGGGGAGCGCTGGCTGCCTGCGCGGGCAGGGCTGGGGTCGGGGCGCAGGCAGCCCGCTCCAGCTCTCAGCGGGGCTGCCGGACCCCCGGGGGGATGCCGACGCACCGGCGGGCTGGGCCGGTGGGGACGGGACCCCTGCGTGGCGGTGGCGGTGGTGGCGGTGGCGGCAGCGGTCTCCTCCGGGAGGGAGGCGCTCCCGGCCGTGCGGCCGCCATTGGCGCTGGCTGTGCCGTGGTTTCCTGCCGAAATCACATGGCTCCCGCGTTTCCATGGAGAGAGCCGGGGTGGGCGCTGCCAAGAGCCTGCACGAACTCCCCGCTTGCTCCCCGTCCATGGGAGTGGAACAAAGGGGATGCACCGAGCCAGGCCCGTTCTCGCCCCGCGCCTCGTCCCCTGCCTCTCCTGGGACATGTGAGTGCCACCGGCACCTCCGTACCCCGGGCAGCGCCGCCTGCCCCGGGGGAGACGCCGGTCACGGGGGGCTAAAGGGGGAGCGGGGTTGGTGGCTTTAGCTGGGCTACAC
>JASVER010000137.1:1151868-1171184 GCA_030449065.1 Oceanodroma leucorhoa | reverse complement strand
CCTGCCACCGCCTGCCAGCGACCTCGTCTGCCGCCCGCCGCCCAGCCCCAGGGTGGGCACGGGAAGGGGCGCAGGGGGGTGCTCAGTCATGGCGGGGAGGGTGGGGACGGGGACGCGGCCGATGGGGGCTTTGCTCCTCCGCCCCATCGCCCTGCGGTTCGGAGGGCTGCTCCGCACCCTGCGGCAGGGCCCGGACCGTGGCCGGAGACGCCCGGAGAAGGAACCGCCCGACTGCGGGAYCTGGGGGCAAGCACCCCCCGCAAAAGCCACCCAGTCCCCTGCCTGGGTTGGGTGGGCTCCTCCGGCCGCTGCTTCGCTCCCGGGTTTGGGATGGCGCCGCTTGTTTTACTCTGCGGAGGAGCCGGTGGCGTGAGCCGTGCCCTGCCCCATCTCCCCTGGGACGGTCGGGCAGGGGTACGGGAGGTGTCCGTGTAGGGCCCTCCCCGAGCGTCTGCRGGACCCCAGAGCCATCGGTCCCAGAGGAGAGGCTGCGCCCATCTYCTCCCCCCCGCCATCACGCCCCTTGCACCCAAGCAGGACTCAGGGGGGGCTCCTGAGGGACCTGGGTGCACCATGTCAGCTGGGTGCTGCCTCCTCCTCCTGGGTGACGGAGGGAGGAATGCTCGGAGGAATTAATGAGACAGATCTCGCTTTGTTGCTGGCCCGATCCTCCTATCTCCCGGCCCTCCCCAGCCTGCCAAGAAGTGCTTGGGAAGGCCTCGCACCATTAACTCTTTCCCTGCCTCACCTCCGGCCATCCCAGGGCTTGCAAACAGCCTCAGCGGGTTTTACCCTTCCCAGATTCCCGGAGGAGACTACTGAGGCCACCGGGAACTCCTGGCCTTCCTATAAATCCCATGTTGGCCGAGGACCTATCTCCTGGCCAGTGGCTGAGGAGCAGCATTGCTACATTCCCCCGGGCAGGGCTGGGGTCGGGGCGCAGGCAGCCCGCTCCAGCTCTCAGCGGGGCTGCCGGACCCCCGGGGGGATGCCGACGCACCGGCGGGCTGGGNCTGGCCTTCCTATAAATCCCATGTTGGCCGAGGACCTATCTCCTGGCCAGTGGCTGAGGAGCAGCATTGCTACATTCCCCCGGGCAGGGCTGGGGCGTGAGGCTATGATGCCRTGCAAAATCCGGCAGCACAGGGCTTGCTGCCGGCGGCRTTGCCGGCTCTCAGCTGGTGGAGGTCCCYGATGCATTGCCACGTCCCCCCGGGYGGAGAGGAGCTGCRGTGGGAGCTGGCGTGGTGGCAGCTGAGCCCCCACGGAGGACACGACATGATGGGGTTGAGTGTGGGAATGCGGGCAGGGCAGGGATGGGGGGTGCCGGGATGGGTGTTGGGGTGCCACCGGGGGATAACTGTTGATCTGCAACGGGGACGGTGGTGGGCATGGGGGGCATCTCTTCCCAAACCCTGCCTGAGGCTCCTGACCAGCGCTCCTGCTTTGCCCAGGAATTTGCAGCCTGGGTTGCTGCGGGGTGCCCGGGGTGGGCATGGTCCGGTGCCTGCTGCTGCCCTGTGAGGAGCTGGGCAGGGGCGTGGGGACGTCCCCCAGGGACGCCGTCGTGCTGGGCTCCAGCCTGTGCCAGTGGCCGAGGCTCAGTGGGCGCCTCGGAGCTCCTGCCATGGCTCTGACTTAAAGGACGGGACCTGGGAGACCCGTCGTGGGCAGGGAGCTGGCACTCGGGGTCCCCAGGGGACGGCGAAGGCCRACCAAGCCCTGGCTTTGCGTGGGTTGAGGCCATTGCCAGGCTGGGACGAGCTCCCCGCCTCGTGCTTTGGGGTTATTTATAGGGATGCCATTTATATCGCTTCTATTTTTGCTGCCGTTTGGGGACGATGCAAGGAAGCGAGGGGGGAGGGCTTGAGTCTGCCGCGGCCCCGGTGCCCGGATGCGGGGTGCCCGGCCCCCTCGGCAAGGGATGCTGCCGGCGGTGTTGGTGCCAGCCTGGCTGTGGGTAGAGCCTGGCTTGGCACGAGGGCTGGTCCTTCTGCAGCCCTCGGGGCATCRACCCTGCAGACAAAAACTCTGCATGTGATCTGTGGCGTGGGGTTGCCAGGATTTTTTGGAGCTGGTTTTGTTGGTTTCTGAAAAAAAAAAGTCAGAGGGGTCGGCTGTAGCACTGTGGTGGGGGTGACCACCTGCAGCTCTAGGACTGGGCTTTCCCAGACCAGGACTGGCTCTTGCCTGGCCACAAGTCACTTGGTCACTCACCGTGGTTCTGCTTCAAGCCATGACAGTGGATCTTCTTGCCAGAATTGTCACCTCCTGCCCCCTCTGAGGTCTTCCCCATGACCAGGAGCTCTTTGACCCTTCACCAGGCTGGTGCCTACGTGCTGGTCCTCATCTCCCCAGCCTCTTTTGGCCAGCGGTGCCTTCTGCTCACTGTGCACCTGCAGAGGCTGGCACGTGCCCTTTCGTGACACGTTTCCAGCTGYGGTGACATCCCCAGCCACGCAAGGGTGTCCGTGAAGCACTTGTCTGGGAACAGCCTGAAATAGCTTCTTCATCACCTTGGCCTTTGGTGCTGGTGCCACCAGGGGAGGGTGCTCCTGGGTCGGGTGGCTTCTCCAGGGGCTGGGTGATGGTGGGTGGGCACAGCCTCGGAGCTGGTGGTCCCGGGGCCAACAGGGAGCAGCCGGGGACCCTCCCCAGTCCTCAGCGCTGGCAGGATGCAGAGTCTCTGGGATGCCAGTCCTGTATCCTACTGAGGGCAGGGAAATGGGAATGTCCTCCTGGGGTGTCTGGAGTTTTCCTCTGCCTGCCAACGGACTGGCCACAGCTGTACATCCGTGTCTGAGCACGGCTGCCCMCGGAGGGGTTTGTTTGCATGTTCAGCTGTTGTGGTCAGGGTGGGGATGCTCAGGACAGCTCCCCAGGCCTGGCAAGAGGAGGGCATGACAGGGACACCCCCAAAAAGGGTGCRGTTGGGGTGTTATGCCCATGTCCCTGCTGCGTAGGAGGGGTGGAAGCAGCCACCCCGGCTGTTCACGCTGAGCTGGGGTGGTGAGCATCCAGGGAAGTCCCCTGAGCTGGGGGAGGTGACCAGCGGCCGTGGGGCTGTCCCYTTCCCTGCGCCCACTCCCTGTCCCCAGCCAGGCCTGGGACAGAGATTCATTTAACTCAATTACCGCCCAGGCCCTGGTGGCATTGGCTCAGCTTGTGTCCTTCCTTTGCCCTCCCTTGGCAAGGTGTCCCTGAGCTGGCAAGCCCCGCYGAGTGCCGTGCAGGGTGCCACGAGGTGCTCAGAGGAGATGCCTGATGCCGCATGCCCGTCTCCTCCTCTGGCATCCTCTGCCACTTTTTGAATGCACGACCCCACCTCCTGCCTGCTCCCGGTGGTCTCCCCATGGGTGATGCCCAGGACGCAGCTTGCGGGCGCTGCCTGCGTATCGGCTGCCCCACAGCCCTTTGCGGGGCTGCAGGCAGAGCTACGGAGTCCCCACAAGTGGCACAGCCTGGCTGTCACCCCTCTGGTAGGGAAGCCTGGACGTCCCTTCACTCTGCGTGGCACCGGCGAACGCCACTCCTGCGGCTCCCAGCAGCTTTAGCGTGGCTTTCTTGTTAACCTTTAATGAGAACAAACGAGCTGGCATGGGCCGTCGCTGCGGGCGCGTCGCTTGGCCGGGTGCCGGGCACCGGCTCCGCATGGCTGCCAGCACGGCGGAGGCTTCGCCGGTCGGTCCCGGGGCGGTGCCGGGAGCGATACTTTCCCCCAGGGAAAAGCAGCAAGGGGGGAAAAGCCGGGCGGTGGCCCTCTGCCCATGGCAGCCACCGGGTCAGGACTCTGCCCGTCGGTGGGGAGAGCCGGGGGGATGCATCCCAACCAGGCGAGGTAGGAGAGCTGGTCTTCGTGCAAGTTCTTCAAGGCTGGGGTGGAGATGGGTCCCCCCGCACCATGCTTTGCGGCGTGCTGGGCTGCTGGCACCTCTCCATGCCCGTGACACTGGCACAGAGGCTGCAGGCAGGTGGGCGACCAGACGCCTCCGTTTGCCAGTGCTGGGATAGTTTTTCCTCAGATGCTGCTTGGGGCCAGCCCAGTCTCTCTTCCCCCAGCTGCTCTCCCAATGGGGCTGGTGCTGGGCACCTACCCGGGCACCCAGCCGGGCACACACCAGAGCACCGGGACAAGAGGGTGTCCTGGGACGCAGTGCTATATTTGGTGGCACCGCTGCAAGCCCCAGTTCTCCCAGCCTGGCCGCGGCTGGCTCCAGAGCCACGTGCACGGGTGCCATGCCACCCTACARGGGAGCCCCAGATGCTTCTTCTCCCCTGCAGTGTGCTGGCCCCGTCSTGCACAGGGACCAGCAAGGAGGGGCCCAGCTCTGGGCTGGGGAAGCAGCCCCACAACTGGCTCACCCTCTAGGGAGGGGGTTAAATGTGTCCAGGAGCACCCCATCTCTGCGAGCACTCCCCCAAGACTCTGCCCCAATGCTTTTCCTCCTGAACCTGGCCTGACCTCGCTCTAAAAGCAGCAGCAAACAGGAAAGGAGCCGGGGAGGGAGGTGTCTCTTCCTGCTCCGGTGACGTGGTGACAGCAGCCGGTCCCAGCCTGGATAGGGCTGGCTGCTCCAGCCTCCTCCGTCAGAGCTGGAGGGGGGTGCCAGGCCTGGGTACCCCAGGACCAGRACCCGTGCAGGGACCTACAGCACTGCGGGGGGGGAGTGATTTCTGTGTCACAGAGTCCCCTGGTTGTTTAGGGCATCCCTGTGCCCTAAACAGGGAGTTGTGGGGCCGGGAGGTGCCGTCGGCCGCTGGGGTTGGCAGGGAGGGCAGGTGGGTCTGCCTCGCTGTCCCGTGGGAGCTGGACCCCCTTGGTTCCTGCGTGGGAATGGCACCCAGCATCTTTGGAGAGCCCTGCGAGGAAGCCCTGGCTGAAACCAGCCCCTCTGAGCCTTTGGAGACCCAGAYGACACAAGCTGGGGGCATCTGAGCAAGGAAACCCTTTTCCCAGCGGCTGCTGGGTGTTGCAGGGTGCCCACAGGCATGCCACGGGGATGCACGCYGTGGGAAGCCCACGGCAAAGCCGGGAGCAGCAGGGCTGTCGGGACTGCTCCCCGCAGCGGCGTGAGCGTCGGCTGCCCGCTCTGCCCACGGCTTTGTGCCTGCCCGCAGCGGAGCCGGCGGGGATGGGGGCGAGGGGCTGTGCCCGGAGCGTCCCCCTCCCCGTACCAGGGACCGGCAGCAGCTCGGGGCCAGCGGCACATTCGGCAGGACGGTGTTTGCTCCCTGGCTCGTCGCCTGTCCTGGGTGCTGGAGGGAAGGGGGTCTCCGAGGGGAGCAGTCTCGCGGGGGACTGGCTGGCACGAGGCCGGCGTGGCACGCGTGGCTGGCGGGGGACGCTGCGGTGCCCGGTGCGGGCTGCAGCCCTGCTCTTCCCCCGGCTTTAAAGCAACCTGGAAAGGGGCTGGGGGGGGAGTTTGCAYCGCGGTGACCTTCARTGTGGTCCCCTCCCCTCCACYCGTGCCTCAGTTTCCCCAGGGGGGCGGTGGGGAGGGAAGGATGGGACCGAGCCCTGCCGTGCTCCTGGAGCAGCCGGTGCTGGTGGGGCCCCTTCCCTCCAAGGGGGTCRGGCATCCTCCCGTGTCCTCCCGTCCTCCGTCCTCCCGTCCCCAGCCCTTGAGTCACGGCCGGGGCTGCGGCGCTGGGCAGTGATGTCAGCTCTCGGGCAGGGGAAGCGTGGGAGGAGACTGCTGCCCGGGGGGAGCCCTCCCAGCCCCCGCACACGGGCGGACGGACGGACGGACGGCATGAGAGAGCAACAGCCACCTGGGACGCTGACCCCAGCCCGAGGGGGACGTGCTGCCGCAGCCCGCCATGAATGGCAAACCAAAAGGTACCGAGCGCCGGYGGCACCGGGGCCCCCCGGCAAATGCCATTAATTTGGGGACCCCCAGCTGCCTGAGGCTCCCGGGGTGACGTGGCCGGGCTCGCGGGGGGCTATTTTGGGTGAGCGACTTCCCCAGGGAGGAGAGCTCTTCTTCCCCAGGGACGGGTATCCAGCACCTGCAAGGGACACAGTTGTCACCGTGGTGTGTAGCGACGGCGTGTCGGGACGGGGTGTCCGTGGCAGGATAGGACCCGCCAGCTGCCCAGCCTTGCCGTTGCCCACGCTGGGACCCAGGTTCTGCATCTCAAGGCRGGAGAGTGGCCACAGCTGCCCACCGCTGCCGGGCGATGTGCCCCCAATGCCATGGCAGCACGGCTTTCCTCGGCAAATTGGTTTTCTTCCCCCTTGTGCCCCCCACATCTTGTTGAGGACGAACAGAGCCCGGCTCCACGTCAAGCATCCCTGGCACCGCAGCCCCAGGGGACCTGGGCAGAACGGGGGGTCCTGGGGCGGCTCTCGCGCACAGGGACCATGTCGCCCAGGCAGGATTTTGGGGGGAAGCTGCTGGTACCCAACAGAGCATCCTGGAGATGAGCAGGTGGGGGTGAAGGTGACATGTGGGACCTTCGCAAGGTTAGGTCAATCCCAGCAGGATCATGGCCGGAGCCCTGTCTTCTGCTCAGCACCGCTGAGAGGGGTCACAGCCCCCTCAGGAGCAGGATCCGGTGCCCCTGGCCAGGCTGCAGTCCCCTCTGGCAGGGCATGGAGGTGATCCCCTAGGCCACCAAAGCCATGGGGATCCTGGCTGGGTGCTCGGTCTGTGCCTTTGGTGGTGGGGGACCCACTTCACTGGGACTATGGTGGTCCTGGGCTGGGWCTCAGGAGCCATCCTAGAAATCAAGTTGGGCTTGAGCTCAGCCAGGCACTGGGGAACCCCCCGGCCCCAGCGGTAGCCACCTCCCCGGGTCCCAGTTTGGAGCTTGCATCCCCCTCTGGCTGTGAACTGGGAGCCCGTGGGATGGGTGGCAGGGTGGGAGGCTGCGAGACCCCCCTGGGGAGCTGGCCCTGAGTGTCTGCCTGCGCCGTGCCCTGCCCTTCCTCGGGGATACTCCGCGGGGTAAATAAGCACTTCCTCCAATTCTTCCCATTCGCAGCTCCTTCCCTTTCCTGCCGCCCTCCCACTCGGCCCAAGGAGCCAGCCGGCCTCCTGCGGCCGCAAGAGCGGATACCGCCGCCATGCCCCTACCGCCGCGGCTCCAAGAGCACCTAGCACCCATCCAGCCCCCCGCCCGCAGCACCCGGACCGCCATCCCCTGTGATCTTACGGCCGGGAGTTTCTCTCCCGGGTGAGTCACGGGGAGCCGGGATACAGTTCACTGACTCATCCGACTCCCAAAAAATCCCAATCCCCCTCCTCGCCCGGCGCGGGGGGCAGGCAGGGAGGGGTCCTGCCTACCCGGAGGAGAGGCAGAGTATGGAGGAGGTCAGGGAAGAGGCGGTTCCCAGGCTCYCTGTGACCAAGGCGGCATGGCGGCGGTCCCCGGATGCTCCCGTCCTCTGTGCCTGGGAGGGATGATGAGGGGCAGCGGGAGGGAAGAGCCTAGGCCTGGAGCCGGCCAAGGGCCGCCCCGGGGCCGGAAAGGGGCCGCGGGGGGGGGGCTGGGGTACGCGCCTGGGTTAGGGCAGCGGGGACACAGCTGTGCAAACAAGGATGCAGCGGCTGGGCCGGAGGGAGCTGAGTTCGCAGGCTCCCGAGGTCGTCCCCGCCGTGCACCCAAGGTTCACCCAAGGGTGCCAGGGTTGGGGGGGGACACGCCGCTGGTGTGGCCTGGCAGGACCCACCGCTTGCCATAGACACCGCGGGYGGGATGGTCCGGCCCGCGGCCACCGTGCTGTGCCCGCGTTGGGGGRCGCTGTCAGCCTGCCGTGCCCAGGGAGGTGGCCGCAGTGCCATCAGCGTGGGGACCACAGCCCAGCCCTGCCAGCCCCTCCTGGAGAAGCCCCTCAGGTGGCTGTGGGTGCCGCTCCCCGGGGTCAGGGGTGCTGGAGGGTGCTGCGTCAGCCACCCCGGGTCTTGCTGGCCTCCAGTAAGTGACRTTACTGGAGACGGTGGTCAGAGCACCCCCAGCTCCCGGGGCTGCGGGGCTGGGGATTCGGGGGGAGCCAGTTTGGGGCGTCTCCGACCAGGGCAGTGTTGATAAACTCGCCTGAGCGACCTGAGGCTGGTGTCTGAGTGTCGGAAACAGAAACCAGCTGGGACCAACCCAGCCGGTCGGACTGCCCCCTCCACCGCTCAGACCAGCATTCTTGGGATCCCAATCATCTCCAGAGCACCGGGTGTTGGGAGAGGAGCCGGCGGCCGGGCTGGAGAGCCCCGGGGTGGGCTCCAGCACCCCCCGCCCACCCAGCTGCTCACACCTGGCCGCTCTGACCTCTCGGCCGCTGCCCGCGGCTGGGGACGGACGGACGGACAGACTCCCAGGTTTGCCTTTCCTACGCCGGGAGAGCTGCAGGCGGTCTGCCGCGCAGGCACAGCAAGGTGAAAAGCTTGGTTGGGAGGCGGCTTCGTTAGCACCGAAGCCCTAATTAAGGGCGGGGGGCTGGTAGGGACTGGACCTTTGGGGCAGGACCTTTGGGGCAGGACCTCGGCGGCTCCTTCTCAGGAGAGGGAGGGATGTGCTTGGGGCTCAGCGCGTGGCAGGGACATGAGTGTGCCGGTGCTCTGCCCGGTACCGGCCTCCCGGTAAGCCTGGCACGGGGCTCTCCGCCCTGGGCGAGATGCGGCGGCGAGCTGCCCCCTCCAAGCGTGCTCCGGGCTCTGCTCCCCACCGGGGCTGGCCGTGCCGCCACGGTACCAGGTACCTCTTATCTCGGTAATGTCAGGAATGCACCACGCTGGGTTTTTTTCCTCCGCCGTGAGCCAAGCGTGCCAGGAGCGGAGACCCCCCACCCTGCCTGCGCTGCCTCATGCAGGCAGCGCTGCCCTCCGGCACCTGGCTGGCTGCCCGCCTGCGCCGGGCTCGAGCATCCTTGGGGCTCCCGGGGCATCGCTCCCACAGAGCGGGGGCACGGTGTCCCCCTCCTCGAAGGGGGTTTGGGGTCCTGGCACAGGAGCTGGGCTGCAGGGTGCCAGGCTTGGGGACGCAGGGTGCCGAGGCAGACAGGCTGGCGCTGGCAAGACCTGGCAGTGCCCGGTGCCGGGAGCTGGGCTGGCTGGCAGCAAGCGCTGGGGCTGCGCTGTCCCGTGCTGCCGACTCAGGTCTGCACCCATCCTGCCGGCGATCTGGCCTCGTGGCATGGTGCATCGCAGCGGGTGTTTGGGGGAAAGTTGGGTCCCCGGGCTGGTCCTGCCAGTGGCCACCGCTCCTGGCAGTGCTCCCTGTGCGGGTGCCACCGCTCATGGCAGTGCTCCCTGTGCCGGTGCAGGAGCCTCAGGTGCCTGGGAGCTCGACCCAGCGCGGTGCAGGTGGCTGCTGGAGCCTCTGAGGTGCCTGAGCGAGCGGCTGGGGATCGCTTGGTCTCTCCTGGGGAGTTGCGCTGGGGTGCTGCTTCCCCGCRGCACCCCCAGCATCCTTATTGCGGTCTTTCAGTTCTTAAAGGGGGCTTATAAGAAAGATGGGGACAAACTTTTTAGCAGGGCCTGTTGCAACAGGACAAGGGGGAATGGTTTTAAACTAAAAGAGGGTAGATTTAGACTAGATATAAGGAAGGAATTTTTTACAGTGAGGGTGGTGAAACACTGGCACAGGTTGCCCAGAGAGGTGGTGGATGCCCCATCCCTGGAAACATTCAAGGTCAGGTTGGACGGGGCTCTGAGCAACCTGATCTAGTTGAAGATGTCCCTGCCCATGGCYGGGGKGTTGGACTAGATGACCTTTAAAGGTCCCTTCYRACCCAAACTATTCTATGATTCTATGATTCTTCCCTGCAGCACCCCCAGCATCCTTCTCCCCCTGCGATGCCCTCAGCATCCTTCTCCCCAGTGCRGGCTCCCGCCTGGGTGACCCTCCTTAGAGCCCCGCCGTGCCCCCAGATGGCCATGTGGGCTGGAGAAGGATGGGCTGGCAGGGCCCTGCTCACCCCGGAGGAGCTGCGACCTGCCCCACGCGTGGAGACCCCCATCGTAGGGGTGGTGGGTGCTTTCCCTATAGACGAGCCACAGTAACACCCAGCTGGGGCAGCAAGAACTGGTGCCACGGGCCTTGCTCGCTCAGTGGGGAGCAGATTAAAGAGCCCTGCAGAGGGTAATCTGCAGGTCAGCTGGGCTGCCAGGGATTACAGCTCCTCCTAATGAGCTTAATTGGGACAGCGTTGTCCTGGAAACTGGAGGGACTAGCACCGAGATAACGGCCAGGCGGCGGGACCCGCAGAGCGGCTCTGTGGTCCTGGGATGGGACCCGAGYGCCAAGGGGGAACCCGATGGACCTACTGCGTCCCAGCTCCACTGGCGTAGAGGGTAYCGGCGGTGGCTGGCTTTGACTCCGAACGGCCCCGGCTCATCCCGGGCGCTGCGAATGCCTGGCCCCCGCCTGGCGTGTGGGGAGGTGATGGCATGGCTGCGGGGCGGCGGGGAGCACAGCACCGGGGGGATGCCCGCCGGCAGCTGAGCAGGTGTGTGCCGCGCGGGGCCGGTTCCAGCTGGGCTCCCGGGCTCCCTCGTGCCGGGGGAAGGAGTGGGGATGGCGGCGGGAGCCCCGGCAGCGCCTGCGTCCCCGTGCCGTCCCTGGGGCTGCTGGGGCTGGGGGCTCGCTGCCGGCCGTGCTGGGGGCAAGAGGAAAGGCGGAGTGAGCCCCGTAAGGCGTGGGGAGGTGGCTCTGGCCCCATCTGCCCATCGGGGAAGTTGCGCGTCCCTAGGGCCCTGCCTGGCACCCTGTGGGCTCGTCCCTGGCGGATCCTGGCTCCCCAGCCCACAGCTCGGTTCTGGGGGCTGGCGGGGACAGAGGGACCGAGTTGGCGTCAGCGGTGGCCAGGATGAAGTGGAGCATCCAGCAGCCTCTGCCCTGCTCCTGGGCTCCTCCGTGTCCCCAGCTGGCACTGCTGGGGGTGGCAGGGCCAGGAGGAGCCCCGGACTCCCCTGCTCTTGCCTTGTGCTTTGGGCTGCTCTCCCCGAGCCCCAGGCAGGGCTGCAGCGATGCTCCCTGAGACGTGGGGGTGGCAGCCGGGTCCGGGCCCCAAGACTCAGAAATCTGCTCCGTCCTGGCTGGCATCGACTGCACCGGCCGCCGCGGGGACAGGCAGGTACAGGCAGCGGTTTTGGGGCTCCTGGTACCATCTCTGGCGCTGCCAGGAGCAGAGGGCAGGGCTGCGGCGGCCGTGGGGCTGGRCATGTGCTGCCCACGTGGACTTTCCAGGGTCCGGCAGGGAATGGCTCGGCCTTTCCTTCCCCGACGCAGAGCTCCTTGGCAAAGCCGGGGACTTTCCAAAGCGCTTTGTTGCCCGTGGGTTTCCCTTCTGGTTGCTGGAGCGAGCGGAAGCGAGCACGGAGACAGCGAAGGGCTGGGCGGCCGGGTCCGGCCCCGCGCCCTTCCTGCCCCTGCAGTGGGGTGACACGGGCAACATCGGGACACAGGACAAGGTGGGGTTCAGGAGGAGGTGGCCGGGCTGGGGCACAGCCGAGGGTTTGCCATGGTCATGTCTGGGAAGGGCCACAGTAAGCACTGGGCATATGGGACATATCCGTCTGTCTGTCCCGGTTAGTGCTCACGGTGTCCGCAGCCCTTCTTCACCCAGGGCAGGGCACCGGCACCATCACTGGGGACAGCACGGGACCTGCGTCCCCGGTGCCACCCTGGGCTGAGAGAGAGGGAAGGCTCCCAGCCCATGGGTGCTGCAGCCACCCTGGTCCGTGGGTGCCGTTCCCATCCTGGTCTCGGTGGCAGCCCTGCCTGCCTGTGTCTCCCCACCCTGCTGCCAGTGACCCCGCTCTCGTGTGCTCCCCAGGGAGGCCCTCCAGGTCACACTCAACGATGTCACTGTCTGTGCGCCCGCAGCGCCGAGTCCTTGTCACCAAGATCAATAGGAGCCAGTCCTTCGCTGGAGTGAACTCAACGGCCGACCGGCCCTTCAGGTAGGAGATGGGTGCTCGTGCTGCCTGCCACGAGGGACGGGGATGGGGATGGGCTTGGGCACGGTGGCGGGGCCCGCTGCTCATCCCGAGGCGCCTTTCCGACCCACTGCCTGGCATCTCCCGCAGGGACCTTTGTGGTACCCMGGGGATGTTGCACGGGGGGGCTGCAGGGAGCATCGAGGCCAGATGGGAGACAGAGCCCATCACCCCACCCTCCGCTGTGCTGTGTCCCAGGCTGGGTGAGGACCCTGCAGCCCTGCGGCTGCTGCCACCGGAGCACGGAGGGGGCAGGTGTAGCTCACCCTCGTTCTTCAGCCAGCTCTTAAGAGCTTCCCTGTGACCATCTCATCACGTTTAATGGGTGCGGTGAAGGAGCTGGGKCGGCTTTGAAGCATTGTGTCTCGACGGCCTTGACATCCTGCGGCGGCTGGTTTCGGGGTTTGAGTGTTGGCATGAATCAGGGTTTCCTCCGGGTCATTTTAAACCTGTTGCTGAAAGGTTTTATTGGCTGCCCGTCAGCTGCGTTGCGAGGAGCAGCCGTTCCCTACTCATCCTCTCCGGCCGCTGGCGATGTTATGGTCCCRTCATACCCTTCCTCCTCCTCTCTGCTGAACCTCACGTCGGTGAGAACCACCCCACGTGCTCCTCATCCCCGCCACCCTCCTCCGCACCGTCCCTAGCTCCTGGCTACCCTCTCGCAGGTGGTTCTCGGGACATGGGCATGCCACTGGTTTGGGCTGCGGGACTACGGCATTTTAATGCTTTTAATCCTTTTTCCTAGCACCCAGCCCGGCTCCTTAGCTCCCAGTGCACCCACTGGTGCCAGGGGAGAGACATCTCTCAGCCAAATGGCTGGGAAAAGCAGTGCCAAGCTGCCTTGCTTGCCAGGCTATGGGCACCTTCACTGGGTGGGCACAAGAGCAGGTAGAGCCTCCCCATGCCCAGGAGCAGACCTCCAGCCCTGCTCRACTCTTGTCCCCAGGTCCTGTCCAGCCTCTGGGCCAAGCGACACTTTCCAGGCCACCGGCACGTCGTTGGATCTGGGGGTGCCGGAGGGGCTCGCCTGGGGACAGGGAAGAGGGAGGACTTTTGGATGCCCGCAGCCAAGCGGCTGGTGGGGAGGTGCCTCCAGGGGCCCTGGAGGATGGGAATGAGGAGGGATGGTGGAAATCAAGCACTTACCCATCACTCTGACTTGGGAGGAGGCCAAGACATTCATTTCCCCCCACCAATGATTCAGGGAAGTCTTTTGGCCACTCCTGCAAAGAGCGGCACAGGATGGGAGGTCCGGCCCGGTGCTGGGAACCGAGGAGCCCAGGGTGTCTCCTGGGCGCCGGTGGCACGACGTTCCGTTGGAAGGAGGAAGGGAAGAGCCAGTCTGAGCCGGGTGTTGCTCACTGGGCTGGGGAGCGACTCCGTTGCACAAGGCAGGAAGGGTGGTGTTCGGGTCCCGGGCGCTGGGTCGGCATCCCTTCGGGTCGGCCGGGGAAGGTCCCCAAAGCGGCAGTGGGGCAGGTGGAGGCAACAGGCAGCCGGCAGCTCCGTACGGCGGGTTTGGTGACATCTGGAGAAGCGTAGCATCAACGAGGCTGTCCCTGCCCCACGTCGCTGCACTGTGTGATGGGGTGRCATGTCCCTAGGATGCTCCCATGCTGCCACCCGCTGGGATCCCTGCCTGGCCCTGGGAGCGCACGGTGGTAGGGCAGTAAGCCGATGGTGGCATGTGCCACCCTGCCACAGTGCCCAGACCACAGGGAGCATCTCCATGCCCCTGGCAACCCGGGGTGCTGGTGACGGAGCAGAGCGTGGCCCCTTCAGAGGGTGGCCAGGGCTGGAGRTGACCCCACGGGCACTCCAGGAGCGCAGCTTGGCTCCGGCTGGTGCCACCCCCTTTTGCCTTTGCTGTCTCCAACCGGCACCTGGGACCCCCACGCCTCCGCAGAGGCTACCCCACAGCCAGCCTCTCTGACCCCRCTGGGACGGGGTTAATTCCCTGCTCTTCTCCGCCACCAGCTTTGCGGGTTTCTCCTTGTCCTTCCCGTGGCTTTGGGGCAGCCAAATACATCGGGGGGGGGGCTGCAGGCTTGCGGTGCAGGCAGCGCTGCCCAGCCTCGTGGCCCCACCTCACCCGGCCCCGCTGGCCGGTTAGACTGGCTGCCGGGGAGTCCTGGGAGAGGCAGGCAGGTCCGGGTGGACCAGGCCTCCATCCTGGAGCTCCTTCTTGTCTCAAGACGGGGTGGCCGGCAGGCTGGGGCACCCAGGTGGACCCCGGTGCTGTGTGCTGATCCCGGCCGCCCCGGCTTTGCCTGCCTCTCTTCCCAGGAACCTCTCACCCTTCACCCCAACYGTCTCCCGCAAGACTGGCTCCAGGGTCAGTAGGATGTTCTCAATGTCCCACAAATCCCCACCACCCAAGGTGCCTCAGCCCAACCGCCTGGACGAGGTGTACGAAGCTCTCAAGAAGGGCCTGACGTAAGTGCTGGGGCTCCCCGTGGCCGGGTGGTTGGAGGCAGGGAGCCCCTGAGGGGCACGGGGACAGCTTGCCAGGGGTTGGGGTTGGCAGCTCTCCGCTCTCACCAGGCAGGGACGTGCCAGGTCTCCTTGGCACAGTGCCTGGGGGTCCCGGAGCTGCGTGGGGTCCCGCATCCCACCACGTCCCACGTAGAGGCACAAGTGGGCTCCCTCGCCTGGGTGCTGGAGCGGGGAGTGGGGATGCGGGGCCAGATGTGCTGGGTTGGTGCGCTCTGTGGGTGGCAGGAGCCCTGGACACGGCATCCCAGCCTGACCCCTGTGGTGTGGTTGCCCCCAGAGCCTACCTGGAGGTCCACCAGCTGGAACTGGAGAAGCTCAGCACCCAGATCCGTGAGTCCAAGAGGAATTCGCGCCTGGTGAGTGTCGCTTGGGAAGAGCCTTATGGGGACCAGTGCTTTAGGCAAACAGCCAGGGTTGTGGACACGGCTGGGGCAGCTCGTGGTCCATCTGTGTCCCAGGGCAGAGCTTCCTTCTGTGGGGACGTTGGGGGCCAACCCGGGCTCTGGTGTTGGGCTGCACGGGGCTCCTGTCCTACTGTCATGCACTCTCCAGCCCTGGCTGGGTGCTGCATGTCCCCGCTGAAGTGCTATGGGTGGTGGGTGCGATGTGCTGGGTCTCCTTGGGTGGGCAGAGCTGGCTCTGTGCTGCGTCTTATCCCTCTCCTCTTTCCTCCAGGGCTTTCTCTACGATCTGGATAAGGTAAGCGGGATCGGTGCCCCGTCCCCCTTGTCTCCCCTTTCCTAGCGCCTGGGATGTGCTACTTGCAGCCCCTCTCCGCTTGCACTGCCCGTCCCCGTCCCCGTCCCCGGCACGGCAGAGTCCCTGCGGGGTGGGATCGGGGCTCTGCGGGCAGGGTGGGTCTGGGCAGGGGATGAAGCAGAGGCAGGCAGGGGCTTGTAACCCGCTTCTTGCAAACAAAAGCTGTTGTTGGTGAGTGCTGGGCCTGGGTTAGCTCTGAGGCTGGGAGAAGGGCACCCTGGAGCCTGGCTTGTCTCTTCGGGGACCCTCCGGAGCAGGGGAGGCTGGAGGATGCTGCAGCACGTGGGTGCAAGCGCAGCTTCTGCTCTGCTCACCACCGGCTGCCACCCTGCACCTCCCAGGCAGGGCTGGTGACCAGGACCCGTCCCAGCCGCAGCACGGGCACGCAGCGGGGCACATCCTGACCCCGGCTTCTCCGYGGAGGGGTTGGGCTGCCGCTCACGCCGTCTCCTCTGCTTTTCCAGCAAGTGAAGTCAATCGAGCGCTTCYTGCGTCGCCTGGAGTTTCATGCTAGCAAGGTGAGAGCTGGCGACCGAAGTCGTCTTGGGGCAACCTCTGTGCAGTGCTGAGGTGGCCGTCCTGTCCCCTGCCCTGCCCCTCACCGCAGCTCGGGCCTGTCCTTGCAGATAGATGAGCTCTACGAGGCGTATTGTATCCAGCGGCGGCTCCGCGATGGAGCCCACAACATGGTCAAGGCTTACAGCACGGGCTCGCCGGGCAGCCGGGAGGCACGCGAGAGCCTGGCCGAGGCCAGCAAGGGCTACAAGGAGTACACGGAGGTGAGGCAGCCGGCTGGGGTGGGCTGGCAGGGTGCTGGGTCCCATGGCTGGCTGCTGATGGGTGCTGYCGTCTGTCCCCAGAACATGTGTCTGTTGGAGAACGAGCTGGAGAGCCAGCTGGGCGAGTTCCACGTCCGGATGAAAGGTAAGGCGTCCCGCTCCATCCCTGGCCCGCTGCCTGCCTGCCTGCCTGCCGCCTTGCTGACRCGCCTCACCCTTCTCTTGCAGGACTGGCAGGCTTTGCCCGGCTCTGTGCTGGTGACCAGTATGAGGTTGGTGGGACCATATGGGTTGGGATCTGCTCTTCTCCTGCCCTGTGGTCCTTGGGGTGCCTGGGGGGCGTAGGTGGGCGCTGGCATGGAGGGCATGTTGCAGGGCAGTGGTGGGTGGCATGGGTCCCTGGCCATGCCCGGGGACGCACAGAGAGCACCCACCACCCCAGCGCTGTATCTACCCCACACCCGTGTCTCTGCATCTCCAGATCTTCATGAAGTACGGTCGGCAGCGGTGGAAGCTGCGGGGGCGCATCGAGGTGAACAGCAAGCAGGTGTGGGACAGCGAGGAAATGGTTTTCTTGCCCCTTGTCACCGAGTTCCTCTCCATCAAGGTACAGTGCAGAAGGGGGCAGGGATGGTGTGGGCCAGCTACCACCCTGCATCCCGGCAGGGCTTCCCTCCAGGATCTCCCCTAAGCCTCCCCTTCACTGGGGTGGGAGGAGGCTGTCTCATGGTTGTGGCATCCTGGCACACAGCGTGGATGCAAAMAGCATGGCTAAGATGAAGCCCATGGCTTCACCTCATCCTCTCCTCCCTCTCCTTCTCCAGGTGACGGAGCTAAAGAGCCTGGCCAACCATGTTGTGGTGGGCAATGTGTCCTGCGAGACCAAGGACCTCTTTGCGGCTCTGCCCCAGGTGGTGGCTGTGGATATCAATGACTTGGGCACCCTCAAACTCAGCCTGGAGGTAACCTGGAAGTGAGTATCTCAGCAGGCATTGCTGGTAGCACATGGCAGGGCGGGGGATGCCCAGCACAACGTGGCAAGAGGTGGCCTGCCCCGGGCTCTCTTCCATCCCAAAACTGGGCTGCAATTACGGAAAACCAGAGCTGCACTGGATGGGGTCCTGGTGGGGCTTGCTGCAGAGCAGGGTCGAGACCCCCCAGGCTGGCACACAGCCCTCACCTCCCTGCTCTCCTCCCCAGCCCCTTCGACAAGGACGACCAGCCCTCGGCAGCCAGCACCGTCAACAAGGCCTCCACGGTGAACAAGAGGTTCTCCACCTACAACCAGAGCCCGCCCGACACGCCGTCCCTGCGGGAACAGGCTTTCTACGTAAGTGTGGTGCCGGGCAGGGCTGCTCAGGAGAGGTGGCCCGTGGAGGGGTCCGCGCAGGGATGTGCCCAGGCTACGTCCCCGAGGGTGGCATGGCTCGGGCACAGGGGTGGGCAGCTCCTCTCCAGCCATCCAGCCACGGCTCCCCGGTACCGGCACCTGCTCCTCCCGTGCTCACAGCTCCTCTTCTCTCTGCCTAAGAGCCCGGGGCGGGCGGCCGACAAGCACGGTTGGTCCTTGCTGGACATCTTTCGGGAGACACTCTTCGAGAAGCTGTCTCAGAGCTGCTCCTGCGGCGACGTCTCCTCGGCCGAGCTCGGGAGATGGCCGCAGCAGGGCCGCGTAAGTGCGAGGGCTGGAGCCGGCCAGTAGCTTAGCCCAGCGGTGTGGCCGTCCCGCAGTAGCCGTAGCCGCTCCTTGTCTCCTACTCACTAGCCCTCGCTGATGCCTGGAGGCCTGATCCTGCCAGGCYGGGGTCTGGCTGGCCCTGGGGAGACAGCCCCCAAGCTGGGGCAGCTTGGGGGGCCCCGCTCCTCTGTCCGCACGCCCTCGTGCGAGAGCCGGGCTCTAGTGGGTAGAAGGCTTGTCCGTGTCCCTGCACTGGTGGCGTTGGTGTGCTGTGCYGTGGCATTGGCGTGGTGCTGGTGTGGCGCTGGCGTGATGGCGCTGGCGTGAYGGTGCCGGCGTGGCACTGGCGTGATGCTGTCATGGCGCTGGTGCAACGCTAACATGGCGTTGGCGTGGCACTGGTTCAGTGATGGTGAACCACTGGCATGACRTTGGCGTGATGGCCGGGGCTGCCCGCCATGAGCTGGGGCTGGAGCTGTTGCCATCCTTGCAGCCATGGCCTCGGCTCCRGAGCTGCCTGCCGTGCCGGGGAGCCGCTGGCACCCCGGGGCTCCGGGGCATGCGTGGCTGGGCCTGGGGAGCCGGACTCCCCCCGGCATGGCGTGGGGTGCAGAGCTGAAGAGGCAGCCGTGGTCTGCCGGGTCCCCTCTGCCCGCCCTGCTGTGCCGGCAGAGCCAGGGCGGTGCGGCAGCCTGCAGCGTCCTCGGTGCCTCCGGCTCGGCCGGATCCTGCCCCCGGTTGAAGGAAAGGCAGCCGGAGGAGCAGGGTCGGCAGGAGGGTCTCGTCTGACGCTATTTTCCCCCCTCCCCAGAACATGCTGCGGCGCCAGGAGGAGCTGGAGAACGGCACGGCCTGGTCCATCTCCTCCGAGTCCTCGGACGACTCCTCCAGCCCCCAGCTGTCCGGCAGCGCCCGCCATTGCGCGCACAAGCCCATCGTGCAGCCTGAGGTGCAGGCCTCCGCCCCCGCCATCGAGATCTCCTTCTCCCAGCAGCCGGAGGAGGCCGAGGCCGGGCCCGGGACCGGCGGCATCAGCGTCTCCCCCGCCGGCAGCCAGCCGGAGGAGCCGGGCAGCCGTAAGAAGGAGGCGGTGGCCAACGGGCACGTGCCCTACTCCCGGACTCTGAGCCACATCAGCGAGGCCAGCGTGGACGCCACGATGGAGGCCAAGGCTGCGGAGAGCCCCTGGGAGCCCGCGCCCAGCCCGGAGGACACGGGGACGGGCGAGCGGGATGCGGACCCCCTCCCCGGCGCCTCGGGGGCAGCCGCCGCGGCAGAGCAGGACAGGGGCGCCGAGGCCAAGCCCCGCGCCGCGGCGGCGTGGGCCACCACCTCCGAGGCAGAGGCTGATGGGGCTGAGCCGGTGCAGAGCCAGGCGCCGGCACGGGGCGGCTGCGGCACCGGGGTCCCCGCGGTGCTGGCACAAGCCTCTGCGGAGGAGAGGCCCGTCCCGGCCCCGCTGCTGCCTGCGGGCCCCCCCCAGGTGCCACGGGGGAAGGCGGTGGATTCGGGTCTGGAGGAGGCCATCGGCCTCCTGGGCTCAGCCCTGGATGACTACCGGGGGCAGTTCCCAGAGCTGCAGCCCCTCGAACGGGAGCTCAAGCGCCTGGAGGAGATGCTGCTGGTGAGGGGCTCCCAGCAGTGCCCGGGGGCGAGGGGGACGGGGCC
>JASVER010000137.1:1140071-1151433 GCA_030449065.1 Oceanodroma leucorhoa | reverse complement strand
GTGCCCAGGGACGATGGGGACGGGGCCATCCCTGATGGCAGTGCCCAGGGACGATGGGGACGATGGGGGCACGGCCATCCCTGATGGCAGTGCCCAGGGMTGAGGTGGCAGGACCATCCCTGATGGCAGTGCCCAGGGAYGWTGGGGATRGGRCCWTCCCTGATGGCAGTGCCCGGGAACGCAGGTGGCAGGGCTGTCTTGGCTGGCAAGCCAGGATCCAACCCCGCCATGCCTTCCTCCGCAGCAGAAGCAGGGCATCTTCCTCAGCCGGGCCTCCAGCATCAGCCTGACAGTGGAGCATGCGCTGGAGAGCTTCAGCTTCCTCAACACCTCCGACATGGAGGACTCAGAGGGCTCCGAGGAGGAGCCTCTCCAAGACGAGAGGTGCACAGCGGGGCTTATGGGATGGGGCGCGGGGCAGAATGCGGCCCTGGGGCAGTTGGGATGGGGGACGCCCAGCTCTGCCAGGGTGCCCAAGCACATTTAGACCAGCCCAGCACAGCTCAGGGCAGGTCCAGGTTGAGAAGCAGCAGGATCTGGCTCTTTTGGTGGCACAATGCTACCAGGCATCTCTCCATGGAGGCTGTGCTGGGAGACAGCCCCCGTGCCCTGTGCCCCTAGGATCTGTTCCTTCACCCAGCCCTGACACCGTGATACTGTAGGTCCTACAGAAACTCTGCCCAGCGTTGCCCCTGTGGGTGGGGAAGTGCCAGGTCCAGGTTTCCTGCACTGACCCGCTGCCTCCGTCTCTCCCTGGCTTGCAGGAGGGCTGGCAGACCSCGGCGCGGCAGCAGGGCCCCCAGCGCCGGCGAGATGGGGGCAGACGACACCGGCATGTGCAGCGGCTCTGAGGCCAGCACCGACCCCATGAGCACCGGCAACGAGTTCCTGGATAAGGCCCTGGTGCTTCACCTCAACAACTGCAACCGCTTGCTGCTGGTGAGGACGGGGGCCGGGTCACGGTGGCAGGAGACGTCCTGGGGAAGGAAGCCCTGGGCTGGGCTGTGGGTCCCCGCTCGAGGGGTGTCTTGCCGCAGCATGGAGGCTGTGGTGTGGGCGGGTGAGATCTGTCCCTGAGGTCCCCGGTTTGGCTGTGCCTCGCAGAAGCTGGGCACCTTTGGTCCCCTGCGGTGCCGGGAGATGTACGCCCTGGACAGGCTGCTGCGGGAGGCGCAGGTGCTGGAGATCGTGTGCCAGCTGACGGAGGAGCGAGCGGGAGCAGCCGGCTCTGCCTCCGAAGGTAAAGACGCACGGCCGAGGGGACCATCCGTGCCACCCCGGGGGCTGCGCGGGGCCCGGTCTCCCCTCGCGGGCACGGCTGGGCAGCGAGGGGCCGTGCCAGCCGGAGGGCAGGAGTCACCCGCCCGCTGCCGTGGCCCGGGGAGGCTTGACAGCGCCTGTCCCCGCAGTGGTGCAGTTCTCGACACGGAAGGAGGGCGTGCTGCCCCTTTGGGACCGCTGCGTGGAGGTGCCCAACGTCTACACCTGCCCCGTGGAGCGGTTCCTGCAGGTGCTCAGCGCCCAGTAYGCGGCACCCATCAGCGAGCGGCACCCTGGCCTGGCTGATGCCGGTGAGCGGGCGCGCAGGGGTGTTCGGGGAGAGAGTTGTCAGCCCCACTCAGTGACCGTGAGTGGGGGCCTATGGGTGCCAGGAGCCCCACAGAAGGGTGGCCACGGCTGCTGCATACCCTGACCCTGGCCCTTTCCCGCAGTGTGTGTGAAACTGGTGGAGGATGTGCTGAATCGGCGGCTGCCCCGGCGGCCCGGCAGCACCCAGGGCGAGCAGGTCACCATCTTCCAGTACTGGAGCCACTTCGAGTCATTCGGTGCCCTGGTGCTTGACACCTACGTGATGGAGCTGGCAGAGGAAGGTGGGTGCCCTCCCACCCTCCCTAGGCCCTGGCATGGGGTGCCGGAGCATCACCAYAGGGGATCACCCTGCAACACTGCCATGACCACCCCGGGGCATCACCCAGAGGCTCAGCCATCCTTGGGGTGGGCACAGCCCCCTCCCACGCTGCCTTCCTGAGCACCCCGGGTCCTTGCTGTAGGTCCCCAGCATTTTGGCTTGGGTGCCCCAGCAGCTTCATGCGTTGGCACYCTGCGTGGGGCCACCTCTGCCCAGCGCGGGTGCAGGGTGCCCGGGGATGGGTTCCCTGCGGTGGCAGGGGTGCGCGGGCAGTGCCGCCGGGTTCCCCGTGCCTCGGCTCAGCCGGCGGTTCCCCGCAGCGCTGCTGGCGCAGAACCTCAACTCGGACGACCAGGACGTGGTGYTGCGTGCCCTGAAGCGCGTGCCCGAGGGCCGCCTGAAGAAGGAGGGACTGAAGGCACTGAGCCTGCTCCTCGTGGAGGGCAACAGCAAAGTGGTGAGCGCCGTGTCGGCCCAGCTCCGCAGCCTGGCAGAAAACCCCCGCTTCCGCCAACGGGTACGTGCYGGGCAAGCCAAGGATGAGGTGGGCTGGTGCCACAGCCCCCCGGGTGCTGCCCCCCCGGCTCTGCCGTGGGCGATGGCACTGAGCCCCCCATCTCCCCCAGGCCCTCGTGTGCTACCTGGAGCAGCTGGAGGATGAGGAGGTGCAGACGCGCGTGGCAGGGTGCGCGGCGCTGGGCTGCCTGAAGGTGAGAGGGATGCGGGGAGGAAGCAGCAGAGCTGCATCTTCCGGAGGAAGGGGAATCGCGTGTGGCCGGCAACTCCGGACACACCTGCCCAGCCTCCTGCTCCCGGGAGAGAGGAGCTAGGGGTGCCCCAAATGGGCTGGAGAAGCAGGCYGGGGCAGGGCAGGAAGGGAAACGGGGAGGGAAGGGACAGGACAAGGGACTTCCCTGCACCGTGGGRCTGCAGTGCCCTGTGCTGCCTTCCCCTCCGGGCTGTGTCCCTGCTGCCAGCCCTGCCAGCCACACTCAGCCCCTTGGCCCTTTCCCTGCAGGCCAAGGAGAGCATCGAGCAGCTGGTTTACCTGTGCCAAACCGACAAGGAGCCTGTGCGGGAGGCAGCCAAGCAGAGCCTGATGCTGTGCGGTGAGTGTCCCGCTGCTCCTCTCTGCTCCTTCCCCACCCACGGCATCCCGAGCGGCATCTCCTGGTGCCAGCAGCGCCAGCGGGAGAAGGGGATCCCRGGCCGGTCCCTGCCTACCCCGCGCACTCTGGCTCATCGTGCCCCAAGCTCTGCCAGGCAAGAGCAAGCCGGCAGCGGGCAGCGAGGGCCAGGCATCCTGTGGCCACAGAGCACTAAGCTTGGTTGTTATTTATTATTTGCTAGATGGCACTGAGAGAACCATCTGAGTGGGTTTCTAGGCCTCCAGATCGCGGCAGCTGCTGCACAGGTTGGGACACGTGAGCCGTCCTCGTCCTCCCRTCCCTGCTCCTGCCGCTTTGCTCACGAATGTCTCCGTCTTAGAGCCTGTCAGCCGTGTCACGTTTTGGAGTCTGTGTGTCTTGGTT
Source organism: Oceanodroma leucorhoa (assembly GCA_030449065.1). Lineage (NCBI taxonomy): Eukaryota > Metazoa > Chordata > Aves > Procellariiformes > Oceanodroma > Oceanodroma leucorhoa. Next base: position 1,147,992 of record JASVER010000137.1, on the reverse strand, counting down.
GTTCATAGAGCCCGTCCCCGTGGCACCCCGGCACATGTAGACGCCTTGTGTCCCGTGTCCCGGCAGATTGTCCGTGTCACCACCTCTCGCTGGGGATGGCCGCTGCGGGCTGATTTGCGTGCGGGGGTGCCGGGTGAAGATCTCAGAGCCAGCTTGTAGTGTGGATGTGTGCATCCCTGTGTGTGCCCTGGGGGTCCTGGGGAAGCCCTCGGGATCCCCGTGCCAGTGCATGCAGATGTGCACAGCTGTTTGAGACTCCGGAGCTGGCCCAGCCCCGAGCCCTGGCCCCTTTGCCCCAAGCTAGGCTCTCCACAAGCCAGCACTCCAGCCCAAACATGGGTGCTCCTGCCCCACGCGGGCACGGGTATGGCAGGCAGATGAAGAACAGGATTTGCAACATCCGAAKCAGGAGCTCTGGGGGCTTTTTGGGCTGGATCCTGGCTGGGACCTGCCCAAGGGTGTGCTAAGGAGGACAAGAGAGGTCTCCACTCTGTGGCCATAGCACGCCGGCTCAGCTCTGCCAGGCATTAGCCACGTTTCCCCGGAAAGGCTGGGGAAGGTGGCTGGGAATGGGCAGGGGACAGAGCTTCTGCAGTTCGTTTCGCTGACCACGGCGTGTACTTGCAGGGGAAGACGGTAAATCAGCTCACCGGCGGCTGGAGGAGACCCTGGACAGCCTCCCGAGGATCTTTGCACCAGCCAGCATGGCCAGCACAGCTTTCTGAGACGCCACGCAAACCCACCTGCCATCCCTTGAGGGCAAAGGCACCGCCGGGCCACCCGGGCTTGCACGGACTGGGGCCGGCCGCGACCCGGCAGCTCCCGCTCTCGGCAGCGCACCGCAGTATTACCCCCGCCGGCAGCTCGCCGCGGCCGCACACTGCCTTACGGAGCACCGCTTCCCCTGCCCCCGGCCACCGGCCCCGCGGGGTGCCACGTACGCACCCCTGGGCAGGGGGGGCTCGCTGCACATCCCACCCTCCGATTGCTATTTAAAATACACGAGGAGCCCACCCTTCCTGCCCCCCTCGTCGGCTACAGCTGCTGGGACCGGAGCGGCAGGGAGATGTACCGGATTTCTCTGCCTCCTCTTGCCTTCCTCTTGCTCGAGGGCACGTGCCCTGTCCTGGAAGGACCTGCACTTTGGAAACCACGCCGTTTTCTTTCCAGGAGTTGCCTGGGCCGTGGGGACTGCTGCCCTTTGCCACCTGGAGTCCCCAGGACTTAAATAAAATGAAATATGAGATATTAATATATTCTGCTGGCGTTTCTTCTTTCCAGCTCCACGTGCTCCTGTCCCTCCCCGGCTGTGGCTGTAGGGAATGTAGTGAGATGTGGCCCCAGCCCAGAGCCTTTCCTGATCTGTTGGGAAGTGCCGTGGAGGGCAGGGGCAGGAGGAGCGACAGAGGGACGGACAGACGGACGGACAGAAGCTGCCACCTTTTTTTTTTGTTTGTTTTATTTTATTTTTTATTTACAGATTTTTGCAGAAAAACAAAAGCAAAAAATTCTTTTCTATAATGTCTCTATAAATCTATATATAATGTAATTACAGAGAACGACTAATTTTGATTTTAAACCAGAAATAAAAACAAACCTTTAATGAGTGACGGTGTCGCTGTGCGGGTGTTTCTTTGGCCCCGCTGCCCAGGGGTGGGGTAAGCTGGGGGTCAGCGTAGGAGGCTGGAGGGTGGCGAGGGGTCTCACGGGGCGTAATTGTGATTTCTGGCATCGCCTGGGTGCAGCCCTGCCCCGCACCTCGGCCACCAGCAAGCTCCAGCCCGTGGGGCTGCTGGGTGCCTTCCGCGGCCCAGAAGCCTTGGCCATCCTGGCTCGGCACAACCGGGGCAGAGAGGGTTGCCCCRGCCGCGCGTGGCACCGGGCAGTCCCACAGCACGCCTCGTTGTCCTGCCTTCCAGGGATTCTGTCACTGCGGGGATTTAAATGCCGTTTCCAACGTTGTCTTTGTAAACGTGCGGAGGAATGCTTCTGGATTGAGGGACGAAGCTGGGCTGAGCTGGGTGTTTCTCAGGTGCTCGGAAAGCTGAGGATCAACACTGCTCCCTGAGCTTTGCGAGGGTTGCTGAGGCGTTGCCARACTTTGGCTGCTGGGCATGGGAAGCATCACCCAAGGTGGGAYGAGGTGGCCACACTGAGGCTACACGATGATGCCCACCGAAACCAGGGCTGCCCCGGGAACAGCGACAGCGTGGAACGCTGTCGCTGTTCCCGGGGCAGCCCTGGTTTCTACTGTCTTCTGTACCTGTGGCGGCAACACAACCCCAAGCAGGGGTCCAGAGAGCTGGGGATGGAGCTCGCCCAACTGAACTGGTTTTTCAAACCCATCCCCGTAGAGATTTGGTACCTCTTGGTGCGGGTCTCGTCACCGAGCCGTGACAGATCAGACTCRGAGAATAGCTGAGGTGGGAAGGAACCTTCGGAAATGCTCATCCGTTCCCCGCTGCCAGCTAGAGCTCAGGACCGCATCTGGTTGGGTTTTGAATATCTCCAAGGATGGAGATGCCAGAACCTCTCTGGCCAACCTGTGCCAGTGCTTGACCATCCTCAGAGAAAAAGCTTTTCTGAAGTTTAACTCGAATCCCTGTACTTCAGTTTCAGTCTGGTGCTTGGTCTTTCACCGGGCACCACTGAGGAGCATCTGCCTCTSTCTTCTTTACCCCCCACCAGGTATTGATAGGCATGGATAAGAAACCCCACCAGGCTTCATTTTTCCAAGCTCTCTCAGCCTCTTCTTACATGACAGCTGCTCCAATCCTTTAATCACCTTAGTGGCCCTTCTGGTCCTGGGAAGGGAGTAGGTTGGAGCAGCAAAGGCGGGACCCCCACGGCGCTGCCCCGCGGCGCTGCCAGCCACCCGCGCCGGAGCAGGCGGCGATCGCATTGGCGCTGCCAGAGCTGGGGATTTATGGCCCCCAGGCCGAGCAGGGTCCGTCCATCAGCRCTTCCCGGCGTTTCTAAGCAACTCCCAGGAGGTTACAGCCTCCATGTCCTTCTTCCTCACCGGAGCAGAGCTTTTTGGGCCGGCTCAGGTAGAACGCCACACGCAGGGCACGGCCAGCATGCAGCTCCATGGATGCAGTTTTACCTGCAGGTGGGATTGCGGGAAGGAGGCAACCAGGGGACACTTTGCTGCATCACTGCTAGCTTAGCCTTCCTCCACCTGCTTTTGGGGCTGGACAAGCCCCAGGAGGGAAGCGGTGTTTCTCCCAAAGCACTGCATCACCCTGTCAGCTGCAGGCAGTGAGAGGTGTGSGATGTGGGTCCCAGCTGACACATACAACTGTGGACAAGAGCACCTGAGAGGTGGAAAGTGGCCCAGCCATCTTATACRTTTGGTTTGGTTTCCTTCCCTCCCTGAATAACTGCCGGAAATAAAACCAGCTCCAGTGGCCAGAGCCATGAAATTCAATTCAATTCACTCACCTACGTGGGTGTCCTCCCTGCCCTGCCGAAACCTAGCCCCATCCCCGCAGCACACCACCACCTTCCAAGATAAGCTACGCCTTGGCTGTYGAGAGATCGGAGCAGGAAAGCAGCCTTCTGTCAGGGCAGGCAGGGAGCTGCAGGTCAGGACAAAATGACTCTGCTCCTGGAACTGCAAGGAATAATCTCACTATTTATATGGCTTTMAGAACATCTGGGGAAAAAAACCCAACCAGATTAATTTAGAAATCTATTGCCCAGCCCCTTGCTCTGAATGGGTCCATGCCAGYGTCGCCAAAGACCTCTGCCCCACGGACACTGCCAGGTCACCTGGAATTGCAGGATTGCCATTTTAACTGGAATAAATGTCAAAAAAAAAAGTCTTGTTTTTTGGACAGCRCTCACTTTAAACATTCACTGCAGTTTGCATCCTGCTCGGGTTTTTTTATTTGAGGGCTGGGGAGGAGTAGGACAACCATCACAAGGGGCCAGCTGTTTGAAAGGAGGCAGGGGACTCAACTTTTCCCTCTGGGACTTAACGTCTCCTCCAGCCCTTGTGCAGGGACCGCACCGCTTCATGGGGCGAACCCCCTGGTAGCCACTCTCACAGCACACGGGGACAGACACAGCACCACAGAGCGTGTTTTGCGGCAGCGTGTTTGCTATTTCAAAGGAGGCAGCGTGCCAGCACCACGTTTGTCAGCCAAATCTGTGTCAGCGCTTAAAACATCTCCCTCTCGTACGGACGTGCTTGTGCTCAGCAGCGCTGACGACTGTTGCAGCTACTTGCTTTTCTTGTAGGAGCTGCAGCCCGTGGGAGGGTGTCTGTGTCACGGTTACATTACCCATGTGCTCTGGCTTTGGAAAGACCTTCCTTTTCCCCATTTACTGCTGTTTTCCTTTTAATTAAAGGGGCGCATATGGATTCTGGAGCGCCTTGCGGTGTGGGTTTTTACCTGCTGGTCTCAGGGTAGTGTCCTGAGGAGCCCCTGCAGATCGTTATCACAAAATAACTGATCAGCCAACGTACCCTCCTCTTGGACGGCATCGGGGCTGGTGCAGCTGCCCAGGCTGCGATGCCAAAAGCATCCAGCAGCCAGAATGACCCCAAACAGACGCTGCCACTTTGGAGTGCCACAAGCTCTGATCAGCCCTCGTATAACAAACTACTTAAATCTTGATGCCAAGTCTTTTTTAGGGGGTTGTAGTTTGGGAATCTCCGGTTTGAGCAGCCTCAGAGTTGGACCTCTCACCTTATCCCAGGCTTGTATGAAATCACGTTTCCAAGGCATTCACTAGGGCACTTTGAAATGATTTGAGTAGCTAAGTAGTCTGTGTTGAACCACAGCAAAGCAACAACCTCCTCATGATCATTGACGTGTTCCTCGCAGGGCTGTCAGGCACATACGTACAGGCTTGTTCTCCAGGGATCACTCCTAGGGTGACAGCTGGGGCCTCATTTCGCACCGAGACCAAAGTGTGCTCCAAGCAGCCTCCAAAACTTAATTTAAYGCTGGCTCCCAGACTCGACTACTGTCTTCCTTAGAGCCGAGTGAGGAGAGGGGTGGTGACTCCTGAGGGCTTGTACAGCGGGAGGGTGATGGAAGCACGGAGCTAGGAAGAGCGGGGAATGAGGCGGGTGAGCTCACCCGCGGCCTCGGCAAGGCGGTCAGGAGCTCCTCGGCTTCAGTTCTTGCCATTCTGCTCATGGGCAAGGCGTCTCTGGGAAAGGCCTCGCTCTGGCAACTTTTCTAGAAGGAGCATCTGCCGCGGGTGTCTAATTTGGACAGGCTTGGAGGCTGATTTTCAGGAGCACCCACAATTAGGACTGAAGCTGGGGGCTTGAATCCTCTGCAAATCAGCTCAAAAGCGCCTCCAAGTGAGAAACCCAAGATCAATAGGTCAGACCCCCAGCACACGCTGACAGACGGCCGGGGACACTTCTGGCAGGAGAAGTCCAGGAGTAGGTATTTGCCAGAACAACTTCTGTTTCCTAAGCAGCGACATTCCTACTACAAAAGACAAGCGACCGTTTGTCATTGCATGGCTACAAACAAAAGGCAGAGGGATCATTAGCACTCATTTACTCCCAGTCCAGGAGCATAAGAAGCAATTTTACACATAGCCAGTGCTCTTCTCCATTTTGATTTGTGCCTGAACTAAGTTTTGAGCTTAAAGCAGGATTCATGGCTACACACGAAAGAGATGTCATTCTCCCAAAAATTACAGCATGAGAATTGATGGGTTGACAGCTTAGATGTAAATGATTTTTAAAAAATTCACACTACAGAATCTCATTTCCCCAGAAATGTTCTTAGCAGATTTTTCATGCCATACTGACTTAATTTCCTTTTACACCAACCCACCTAGTGGACGAAGGGAAGGCAACGGATGTGGGTTTTTCTGGATTTTAGCAAAGCTTTTGACAGTCCAACAGGAGTTGGACTCGAAGATCCTCGTGGGTTCCTTCCAACTCAGGATATTCTGTTTCTATGATTCAAATTTCTCATGTGATGAAGACCCCAGAGGTCATGGTTGTGGGCTGCACCCTGTCACCTCTCATAATTAATGGTCACTTCTTACCACTGCTTTGTAACTAATTTTTTTCTCCTTCAGGCAAGGCTGAAGAAACAGAGCTACATTCTCGTGACTCCACGCAGCTCGTCCCCTTTGGCCGTTCGGTAAGCTACAGTTCCCTCGCTGTAACGAATTAATGGAGTCAACCTGGTGTCATAATCCTCAGAAGGGAACTCGGTCTCGGTTGCCAACAGCCCGAAAGGAGTATCGGTGCCCACAACGCAGCCCACGGCACTGCCACCGGTGCTCTGCTTCTTTGCAAGGACTGGGAGAGCTTAGGCAGGAGAAACCCGTAAAGCAGGGTCAGGACCTGATCTTCTCACTCGCCACCACCTCTCAGCCAAACTCCCTCCTTGCAGACCCTTCTCCTCTCCACCACACAGCTCAACAAGACACAAGCGCTATTCAGAYCGGGATTTAAGGGCACAGTTTACCCATGTTAATCTATGCTACGTTTGTCTGATGGTTTTGTCACTTGCTAAGCAGGTTGGGGTAAAGCCTAGGTTGTTAAACAGCTTTTACTCTGCCTTGCAGTGACATCTCAAGAGGCAAAAATTTGGGGCAAGATTTTTAACATCAGTTTCAACCGTAACAGCCTTATAACTCTTCAGCACAGGTTTGTGTTGAGGTTTCTTTTCGTTTAGTTTTCTCTCTGATTTCCTGGCCCTATTGTCCTCCGGGGATTGATAGGTGAGTAAAAGGAGAAAAAAATGCAGCTTCCTTCCGATGCATCTTATTTTTGAACTATTAGTATTTTAACCCATTACTCTAGCTCCATTTCACATGCTTTTATGGTAAGAAAATACAAAGAGGATGCAGCATGAGCTCATAGAATTCTCCCCTCCTCTCAGCTTGCCTGTCAGTCAGCTACGGGTCTGCAACAACGCTGCTGGAGATGAGAAAGTATGCTAAACCCAGAAGATCCAGCAACACAGGAAACTGCAGAAAATGAAAGATGCACAAGCCCCCATGCTTTCTCATATAAATTCACACATCTCACTGCAGATACYGTGGCTGTTTCCACCCTTTGGGGGTGGAAGGGGGAAAGCTGCGGACAGAAATCGCTGCGCTGTCTAACTTCTGATGGGCAGGACCCAACCTTGTTAACTAGAAGCTCCCTACTAAATACCTGGCACCACATTCACCATTCCYGCAGCGCTGAAGCTAACTTGAGCAGTCTGTCCCACTGGATTACGAGCCTGGCAAGCCCAAGGTCCTTTAAAACCACCAGGTAAATACTGTCTAATTCCAGTAACTTGTTGGTATTTGTAAAATCGCCCTAGAACCTTCCTAGTGATTAATTCACGACAGCAGTCTCCTCTTCCAGCTTAAGGCAAGCTTTGCTCTTCCGAGCAGCGAACCCCTCCGCAGCCCGGAGAAGGCAGATTTCAGCGTGGACTTTCGCTGTGGCCTCATCCTCCTCACAAGCTCCTTCCCCCGGCGCTGAGGCACAGCCGCCTGCTCTGGCGGGCCTGGGAGTTTCGCTTCGGCGAAGGGGGAAGTTTTAGCTCCGGTGACCCTTAGGAGAGGCGAGCAGAGCGGCGGGCGGGCGTGTTTGAGGGCGGCTGGGGCTGGGGGTGCCAGGGACAGGGCCACGGGCCCCCACCGCCCGCGCGGTTGGGGCGCCGGGGAGGCGGGCTGCCAGCAGCCCCACGGGGCTCCCAAGGCACCCGCCGGCTCTGCCCGCACGTCCCCCACGCGGTGCCGCCGCCGGGCCGCCCGCAGTGCCGGGAGACCCGCCGGCCGAGCCCGGGCAGGCTGCGCTGAGGGGCGCGGGGAGGGGCCGGCCCGGGCGCGGCGCGGCCTCCCACGCCCGCCGGCCCGCCCGCCCTCAACAACGCGTGACGCACCGACGCACGCACAGGCGCGCGCCGGCTGACGCCGCGGCCCCGCGTTTGAA
>JASVER010000137.1:1062937-1138756 GCA_030449065.1 Oceanodroma leucorhoa | reverse complement strand
GGCGTGGTCGGGAGCAGGGGCGCACCTGGGCTGCCACCGACCCGGCGACAAGTTGTGTCACTTGCTTCGACTTGGCCCGGGCTGCAGGCCTCCCGAGGCACGCTCCGGGGAGGCCGCCCCTCCGCAGCCGGGCTCTTGCTTAGGGATTGAGCCCGMAAGCCCATCACAAACCACGGTTTTATTCCCTCTCTTGTATGGGTTTGTTCTGCGGGAGGGGGGGGGAGCACAAAACCCGATTCTTTTTGTGATGCAGAAGAGGAAATCGCACATGCTCMGTGTCCAAACAGTTTGCGTTTTGTTCTCTACATCAACTTAAATTTCTTTAGTATTTATACGGTTTCAGATTCGGCCTTGCCTTAGCTTTGGGAAATTACTTTGATACAGGGGTTTTGTCATGTTGTATGCATCCTTTTCTGTTCGATGTAATCCTCAGGACTTGCCTGCTGGTGAGAATGAGCTCGCTTTCCTGTTTGTGACTTCCTATTTTTTTACCCAGTCTTTCCTCCCCCCTAAATAAATGCATGGCTGTTCCTCACCTCCTGCCAGTTATTGCATCCTGGTARTAAACTCCAGAGGTGTTATTAGAAGCATCTGAAATACTGTTTACCACTTCCAGTATATGTGTTTTKCGTTTCAGTGGAGGAAGTGTGTAAATATTTTCTCAAGTTCTCCAGTTTATTCTGCTTGTGCAGGGCCTGTTGAATTTGCAGGAGTCTGTTGGGTATAAGAAATAGCTCCATGTTGTATTCAGGCTGTTGTTCTTGATTAAGCCATACCTAACATTTTACTTTAGTACGGCAGACATCATTAGGACTAAGGGAAGGAGAAATTTGAGCATAAGGCCAAAGCAGTGCTTTCTTTTTTTTTTTTTTTTAGCTTGATAGATTTTTTTACTTGCATTTTGTTTTTCTTCTGGATGAATAGGGCTAGCTCAATTTTAATGTCCTCTGTACTTATAGTATACACAAGGAATGTTATTAGGATGCACAGAATGGCTTCATTAACACTCTTGAAACTTTGTAGGATATTTTTGAGGAATAATGTCTGARCAAACAGTGCAAAATTTGAGTTCCTGTAGCCTCAAGTGGCCCTACAACTGAAATAATACAGTGAGTCTCATCCAATTCGGACAGAGGTTGGGGAGCTGTCACTACAGCGTTAAGTTTGCTGGCAGCTCGTGCCTGCAGTGTTATWGAGGGAAAGAGCTATTTCAAGAACTGCTTTTCGTATTAGCAGGCTGTATCTTGAATATGATCCGTRGCTAGTTTGTATGTATCCTTACCAGCTCTTGTGGCTGCAGGTTGATACCTGCCTGATGCGGTACTGCTGTTTTTGTCTTGAAAATGCCAGAAGCTGACCCATGTTATTCTTGTGTTTATACAGCATTTACCTGAAAAAGCTAATTATATGTGATTACTAACTTGCTTAGGAATTTCTGTATAGAGCCTACTCCGGAACTTAATTTCTTCTCATCCCCTTAGTACTTCATGTCCAAGAACTCCTGCTTTTCTAATGAAGATTTTTGGAAGTCGGGTGTTGAGCATTATTAGGCTTATCTGCTCTCTGAGAAGAGCCAGCTTATTCCTTGCCCATATCCCTCGTACTGTGGCAGATTATTCATCACTTGTAACAGCAAGCAGTGTTGAGCTCTGACCTCTGGATAGCTCTTCCTGCTCTGTCTGAACAGTTTTCTGTATGTTAGCTATTTCAGATATATTATATATATAGATTATATTTGCATAAAAACTCCCTGATTCACCCATCCTGGCAATTCTTGCTTCTCTTACCTCTTCTTTACCGGAGAGGGAATGCTTGAGGGAGTAACAGCATTAGGATCACAAATATTGCTTCTTCCTGTGCTTTAGAAGTACGTGTAATAAGGAACAGCCACCGCTGCTACCTGCACACATGAAGGCCCACRCTGACTGAGCTGCTGGTCTGCAGCTTCCACAGTGGAGCTGAAAGAAACCAGAGCTTTGACTGGTGGTTGTTTTGTTTGTCTTAACTTACTGAACTGTACTGATTTGTTTGCTTAACTTTAAACCTCTGTTCATCCATTTGGCTCTAGTTCAGATGCCCAGTTCAGTCTTTGTTGTACAAAACCTTGAAATTTCAAGACCTTATCAAGCTCTACAGCTCTGCAATGCTGCCTGGTCTTAGAGATGCACACAGATCCAGGATATTTCCTTTTTTTAATATTTATATTTACTTATATTTAAGGTTATATTTATTGCTCATAAAAATGGTTCAAAACATGGCTTTTGTTTTTTCAGATTTTTTGCTGAAACTTAGAAAGAATCTTTGYCCTGTCCTGACTAACTAAAGATGTTTCTTTTTTTGTACTGAAGGATATTTGAATTTCATTTAAAACACCCTCTTCTGTGCTCCTCCCGCTTCTCTCCAATAATCCATCATTTTTCAGGAATTAGATGAGTTATGGTTATTCTAGACAGATCTTTAACAAGAAAACTAAATAGCCGCTCACCTGAGTGATCTCAGTGTTTCGTGTTTAATAAAAATAACCTTGAAAAGAAGAGTAGAATAAACATGAGGTGGGTAGGGGGKTTTATGTTTCAGGTCATGATAACATTCAGGTAACTGTACACTGAACAACTCAATTTTCGTGTCTCATAAACAACTTTTTTCGTGTCTCTAAACTAAAGTTAAAGTAAAGTTTCCCTCACTTAGTATTACAAAAACTTGGAAACTATCAAGTCTTAATGTCTTTCCAATATGGTTCTTAACAGGTGAAAATACGGAAGTAGTACAGAGACAGCTGTCAAGAATGGCGCAGTTAACGTGCGTTACTTAGGGGAGATCTGTGATAGAATGGATTCCTGAAGAATTACYCTTTAAATATCCCTACAGACAAAGTTGTGAGTCATAGTATGTTTACAGTTGCATTTCTTATGTAAAGGTTTGTTTTCAGAGACCCTTCAGTTCCAGCCCTCCCACTTTTTACTGACAGCTACCTGAGGATTTCAGTGTGCTGTATGGAGTTGATGTTAAGAGGTGAGGCCAGGTATGTTTAAAAGCATTTAAAAGCGCAAGAAGTGCAGTGATCAGCTAGGATGTGCTGACCAGGTAACACGGGAGGGCTGCTGCACTGGTAGAAGTGAGGCGAGCTATGCTACAGGGTATTTTCTTTACACCCTGTAGTTCAGGTAGTATGCCCAAATACATATTGCTGTGTCAGTCAGCTATCAGCATCGTCTGTCTTCTCTGCCACAGAGACAAACCTATGATGTTTCTAGCTTTGTGGGTTTCACTGAAAAGCTTCACTCAAATGTAAAGGCTGAGTAAGGAGACTGTGAACTAAGTTCAGCTTATACTGAAAATCTGATTTTACTTCTCTTCTTTTTTCCCCAGAATCTAAAAATTTCTGTTGACATCATTGAACTTGTCAAATTCTAACAAAACAGAAGCCAAATCACAGATTGTTCGGAGCGTGAAATACACCTTTGTATTTATTAATATGCATCATGATTAGAAGCTTGTATGTCTCTCAAACATCAGCAGGTAAAGTAGCTATCTGTAAAGTGGAGGAAAAAGTAGCTTGGTCCAGCTATATAAAGAATATTACTTGCCTTAATTGTGATGTCAAAGTAATCCTCATTCCCTCTTTCAGGTATTTAGAATTAGGTTGCTGTTCTGAAAGCTTCTGAAATTCCTCTGTTGTGTGTTTTGGTTAAAAAACAAAAACAAAACAACAAAAAAACCAAACAAACCCCYAAAGATAAGACATAAAACAGAAAACAAAAAACAAAAAAACAAAACCAAAACAAAACACCCAACAAAAAAAACCATGACCAAAGTACATTGGGAGGTGAGAGAGATGTTTGTCTTGGCCAGTGTATTTTTTTCCACTTTTAACAGTGGAATATCCCTAGCTGTAGTAATGTAAGGAATATTGTATAGTTGATGCACTTTGGAACACTAGGGAAATTCCAGGAGGTCAGAGAAGTGCTGATGTATTGGTATTAAAAGGAGATGGAGTGGATGAACATGGCAGCTAGTAATGTAGTGCTGTGCAGAGGCACCTGAGCTACCTTGGGTATTTGACTAGCACTGCATGATGTTAATACATACATAGTTTATTACCAGCTCTCCCATTATATTCCTAATACGGAATTTAGTTAACAAGGAGAGAAAAGGATGTAATTAATCCTAGTAAATAAGACTTTAAGGAAACTAGAGCTTGTTAAATTTATTATTTGACTTTGTAAAAGGTATCTCTCTTGATGTTGAGGACCTTACAGAATATAAAAATTAGTATTGAATGCCATTCAGTTCAGGAATAGTCCGGGGGTGTACAAGGCTGGATAGTTTCCATGGATGTTCAGCAAAAACTGGTAATTGCTTGTCACAATTTGTTTTCATTACTGATTTTGTTGGTGCAAAATGTCTGTTGATTTAAAACTTTTGCATGATAAAATTGTGGTTCATGGAAAGGCAAATAGCACTAAGGCAGCCATTGTGATTGTCAGGTGAAGTAGATCCATTCAGATGTGTGTGCTAAGGCTGCCGTGTGTAAAGCTGTACACCTGGGAACAAGGCAGTTCGGCTGAATTTAAATCAAGGCACATGGTATCCTAGAAAGCTGTGGCTGAACTGCATTTTGGAGTCACAGCTTAAATGTGAGTTTCCAAGGTGATGCTGTGACAAAGAAGCTAATGTAGTTCTCAAATGCTTTAATGGAATGAGTAGAGGTACATTATTGCCTGTGTGGGGTAGGTTGAAGTCATTACCAAAATGCTACGTACGGTTCTGGCATCAGCACTGAAAAAAACAACCAAACAAAAAAATTACTGGCTGGGAGGGGGCGTAATCTCCAGTTTGATGGAGAGCTAAGAAGTAATGCCATGCAGTGAAGTGTTAAGAGTTTACTGTACAGCTTCTCGGCAAAACTGAGAAATAACTTGGGTAGAGTCCTCAGATATCTCCCTGGCAAGATAATACTGGATATTAGTGAGCTTTTTTAAATCTTGCTGACAAACACAACAAGAATTTGCAGCCAGATAAGTTCAAATTAAAAGACTAAGTGAAGGTGATTAACCATTGGATTATGATATGAAGAGCAGTTGTGTATTTCTTAATTTCTTAACATCTTTGAATCAAGATTGTGGAAAAAAATCTGAAAATGGCTTCAGCCAGCTGCAAGGTACTGAACTTCTTTTGTTTCCTATGCATTTAGAGAACTGTAATTCGTAAGAGGTCAGACTCAGTGATCAAATGAGAGGTGATCATGTTAAAGAARAAAGATGGGGAGCAGCTCCTCTTCTTTCACAGCTTCCCTCTTTTTGAACAGAGATAGGTTTAGGACTTTTCCTTAGAAATCTAGAACATGATCAAGCCAGTAAAATCTTCTGAACAGGAGAAAGTAAGCAGGTATTGATATATATTGGAGGTGTGTCAAAATAGTGTCCCATATATTTAGTCCAGACTTGTGACTGTAAAAAATCCTTATCTGTGGCTATCGTATTAGTGAGCTGTTGGTAGGATAAATGTTACTACTTTGCTGCCAGGGCACACTGCTGGCTTGTGTTCARCCAAGTAGCCCTAGGACCTTGTCAGCAGCGCTGCTGTCCAGTCAGTCCTAAGCCTGTATCACTAAAGAGCTTCTTCCTTCCCAGTTCAYAGCATGGGAAATGCTCGGTGAGGGTGAAGCAAGGTGATTTTTATTGAATCCACTTCACAAAATATAGCTTAGTAAAATTGTTATTTATTTCATGTTATATAAAATTGTTTATTGAATCATATTTTATATATTGCATTTATATGTATTGTGTAACATTATTTTATARTGCAGTGATCCTCATTTTAAAGTGGATGCTGAGTAAAATACTGAATTGATCAGGAATGAAGCTAGGGAGAGTAAAGCTTTGGAAGAAGGCATAAACAACACTTAATAATTTTGAGCTATAACAACGCATCATGTGTGGAGACTTGACACAAGCATTTGACACTTTCTGTGCTCTCCAGAATGTTACAGTGAGTAGCCTGATGGTGGACTAAGCATCTCTAGGTGGAGATAGCTGAAAGCTAAAAGTACTTTTCATGTATTACATATGTTAAAGGTGGGAAGGGGGAAATGTAAGCTTGAGAACTGCCTCAGCTGCAGAGCTAACTTGCATATAATCCATGTGCTCCTCTGGATGATAATTTCAACAGAAGCACCTGATGCTTGAATTTGGCAATTCTGGTTTCTCCTGGCTGTTTGTAARAAGGCAAATAGGGTAGCTCTGCTGCTGCCGCTTGCAGTCTTTGCAGAAATTYAGTCTGTGTCCAGTCTGATTGCTATTTTGTAGTGTGGTTCATAGCACTCACACAAGGCCAACRTTTTAGGTAGATGCAGTGAGTTTTGTGGTGAGCCTCTACCTTGTAGGAGGAAGAAATGGGGAAAATACACCACCATTGATGGAAAACCTATTTTGTAAGAGACTGWGGAAACACTGTAGGTTCAGAAAGGGATCAGCAGGTCCAAAAGCTAAGATCCCTAATGCCATGGCTGAGTGTTGGGATGAGGATGGTAAACCACAAACATGACTGATTGCTCTCCCTACACAGCATTTCCTGCTTCAGCTTTTGGAGACAGACTGCTGGACTAAATGGACACTGATCTGTCCTTGCAGGGCATTTTTTTTTTAATGTTAGTGTTGGAGAAAGGAATTTTTTTTTCTTTTTTTCCCAACCTGTTGATAAAAGCTATACAAGTGAATCTACAGCTCTTSCTATGTTGGGAATAACACCAGCGCATTTAGGGAAGTGGAAGTCATGGCTTCSCTGGAAAATTAATCTGGCTTGCATTGGGATTGTTGTGACCCCATATCCTTCCACTTGTGTGCTGGCGATTGCATCGCCAGACAAGGAGTTGGTCAGCTGAATTTGCTTCCTATGTGTGTCCATCCGTTCCCTGCCCCAAAAAAGGTGGGGGGCAACTAAATGTAAGTGGATGTGGAAAAACTGGAGCTCTGAGTTTGATTTAAGCCTTTGTGGAACCCTGCCTCAAAATATTTAGGGGTAAGTAGAGGCTTTCTGAAAAGCTAGTTGAGACCACAAGTACTAATGGCAAAATTTGGATATTTGTAGACTTTTTTTACTCTTTTGAAACAGAGCAGTAAACTTCGCTGTATGTTTAAAATCACTGTCAAGGGAATTGAATTCTCCAATTGTTTAATGATGAAAGRGACGACATTGCTCTGGACTGGCTCCTGGAAGAGCTTTTCACTGCTGTGGAACCAGTAGTGATTTTGGCCAATTACTTCGTCTTCTCGTGGAGTTTCACTGTTTCCTTGTATTTGATTTGCAAAACTGTTTCCTTGAAACCACCTCTAATGTCCAGCGATTTAAAATGAAAGCAGGAAATGCTACTGAATTAAAAATGCCCCCCTGTTTTGGCTTGTACGTACTTGACAGAAGTGTAACAATACTACATTTTAAAACAATAGCCTTCTTGTACGTGCTAAACTGTTTGCAGTGGAGGTGCAATATAAACTTTAGCCTTGCTTTCCCAGTATGTACTGTGAGAGAACTCTTTAGAGGCACTTCAGAAGTTTTCAGGTTACAGGTTGGAAAAGTCAAATTTTTGAAGGCTGGTAGTTTCAGTCAAAGCTTATCAGATTATTAAAACCTTTTTTCTTTTCTTTTCTTTTTGGAGGATGGAAGAAGTTAGTGTTATCCAGCATTCCTKCTGAGTATATAACTTACTGCCATTTCTGATCTTTGAAGAGAGATTTATCGCTTCCTGTGGCAATACTGAATACTCAAAAGGTACTCATTGATTACTTGATCCTTGCCTACCTTCCATGTTAATGCATTCCCTTCCTTCCTGCTCAGGAATGACCACTGTTGACTCTTACCTACCCTGAGCTACTAGAGCATTATGTGAGCCTGGRGTAGTTTGTACTTGGCTCCTGTAGGGTGTGTGGGAATAGTTTCGTCCTGTTGAAGCAGCTGCATCCTCTCCCTGTTCTACCAGCGTTTTGACCTACACGAAGAAGAATTTGGCAGCTTCCGTGACAGTATGATGGAGCAGGCTATCAAATATTCAGATGTCTGACTTGCCTGACATGACATCTGTAATGTTTTTGGAGACATCTGCTTTGAGTGGCTTGTGCAAACAAATCCTTAGGGATGTTTTCTCCAGCTCCACCAGATTCAAAGATAGCATTGAATGTTTGTCCTGCTCTGTTTTCAGTCTGGCTCTTCCTGGTTAGAAGTACTTGATCCAGTGCAGTTGTTGGTCGGTATGGTGTTTTACCATTTGTTCTTGTCCCAGAGCTGCCTTTCAAACAGGCTGTCCTGTGCTGGCAGCCAAGGAGCCTTTTCAGCCACCTTCTGGCACTCAAGATAAAACCTCTTGTTAAGATTCTGGAGAAAAGAGCACACAGTAATACTTGTTTCTTCAAAGACAGATTTTTCTTTTTTATTAGTGTGGATTTACTCATTGTGATCCTGGGTTTTCTCCTGCAAATTAAAAATTAAAAAAATGAGGTCCTTTGTCAGTACTGCTTCCACCTTTTCTATYTGAAGTTCATATAGGAGCCTTTTCTGATGTTGGTCTTTGTACAACCCTTCTTTGACTTCATATCACATGCGGTTTTGTATCTCCTAACCAATGATACACGAAGCCTGTGCTCTTCTAATGCTGCTCTCTTAAATTAAATATTAGGCAGCTTTGTATATTCACCGCTCTGGAAGTGCAGGTCACTAGTAGATTGCCAAGAATTCTTCTGCACATTAGCTAAAGAACTGGTCAGTATTTGAGATCTTGCAAAAGTGTTCCAGGTCCTCTAGAACTTGTGTGGAAGCAAATGCTGAGACCGATAAATCTCTCTGTCTTAAGAGCATCATAGTTATAACTGCATAGATGAAAAAACACCTCACTGTTTTTGTGTTTGAAGTTGAAGTATATCCTTCATTTTATATAGTGSCAGAGAATGGTAAAATAATTTGGGTTGGAAGGGACCTCTTGTGGTACCTTGGTTCAACCCCTGGCTCAATGCAAGGCCAGCTTTGAAGTTAGATGAGGTTGTTTAGCAAATATTTTCAATAGTTGAAGGATTACAGTTTCCATGACATCTCTGAGCAACCTGCTCCAATGTTTGACCACTCTCATTGTTGCAGCTTGCCTGTTGCATCTTGTCCTTTCACTGTGTACCTCCCAGAGAGTGTGATTTCATCTTCTCTTTGCTCTCCCACTAAGTAGTTAAAGGTAGCAGCAAGATCTCCCCTTAGTCTTCTCACAGCTAACTGTCAGTCTGTTCTTGTAGGTCTTGTACTCTAGCCACCTCATCATTTTGGCAGCCCTCTAATGGGCTCTTTCCAGTGTATGTCAGTGTACTAAGCTCAAAAACGGACATGTGGAGCACTTAAATTTCCAGCTTATCCCTATTTTCCTTCAAGTTTATCAAACCTTGCCCATATGTCAAAGATCTGTTTGGAATGTAAATTCATGCAAGGTATTTTATGCCAGAAAATATGCTGGTTACTGTAACAGAGGTAGACTATCTTTCTTGTAAAGGAGGGTAGGAGTGGCTTTTCTTCCCTCTGGGACATTACCGTGGAGTGAATCGGAACAAGTGTGCCTTGCATTTTTGAAGTATGTATGTTTGCAGTGCTGGGAAACTTTGCTCCTTGGGTTGTACAAGGCTGATGTTTCTTGAGCAGAGTCTGAGCTGCTTATTTCAAAACATCTCTTTAAAAAACTCCAGTAAGCCATTTCCTTAAGCAGAGTCAATACCTTGTGGAGAGAGAAGAGTGRTGGTTGTGCTTTGCGTTAACCCACCATGAGCTGTCATCTGCAGATATCCCTGTAAACTCTTCTGAATTTGTGTTGTCTATAGTGTGGAAAAGAACTACAATTATTGTTTTGTTTCTCTTTTCCCCTACTAAGAGTTTGGGTACAATCTTTATTCAAAACAGATCTCTCCACTGTTAAGTCATTTGCCAAGCAGAGTAGGTTTTGAAAATTGGAAGAAAACTATTCCTCGACTCAAAATTTCAGGAAAACCAATGTTAGGCTAAAAGAATAGCAGTACATAAAAGGATGCTTCCTTTCAATTAAATGTGCTCTATTGAAGAGTCCTGGTGTGTTTTGTCCAATGACAAAGCTTCTGAGATGTTACAGTTCCACGCGGGAGGTGTTCGCTTTGCATCAAGTGTCTTCTGAATGGAGAAGTCCTTCACTCTTAAGGCTTCTCTGTGTTAATTTACAAGTTTGTAAGTTTTAGGAAATAGCAGTCGTCTTCAGGGTCAGAAGTCAGGAGTAAAAACCTCAGCTACTAACAGTAGCTATTTTATATGCCTACCGCTGTGCGCAAGCTCTCATCAGCACAGAACCTGGCAAGGATGCAGCTTGCGTCAGCAGTCTTAATGTGCCCTTAGCCGTGGAGCGCACCCCACGTATCCTCTGAGCATCCCCTYTTCTGGTCAGTGAATGTATATAGCCTACGTGATTTTTACAGAGTAAGTGTTAAAGAGAGATCAATTCCAAATGGTTTTTTAAAAGCTTACTATCACTGAGCATCCACAGCTCCAACGAACTTCTTATCAGTAGTSCTCTTTGAAGCTGATAAACAATTAAAAATAGACTTGCCAAGGCAAAAATGCAGCCAGAACCCAGTCTTGAGTGCCTTGTACTAAATAAATGACAGAAGAATGGGGGGGGGGGGGGGGGAGAAGTACTTAAATTCAAAGGGCATAGAACTAGTGTGAAATTCAACACTGCTTGGCCCGCATCACTGAGTGCAGCAAGAATATGTGCCTTGCTTGAGAAGTACTCCTGTGGAGTTGCGTACTGTTCCCAGGGTTTTTAGCATGTATGCACACTGAGGTCTGAAAAGGATTACAGATGAGAAATAATGTGCTGTCTTGTAAATGTTTTAGTTCTGTAAATGTGAATRTTTTAAGCCCTTAATTGATTAGGGTAACAAAGCTAGCTTCGCAACTCTTCAACGAGCTGCGGCTGTTCTTCCTCACAGTAACAAGGTTAGAAGTCTGTTAGAGCTGATTTTGTTACGTTATGGATAGTGTTACTTGCTGCATTGACAGTATGTAACGGGTTGTACTTGCTCTAATTTACACCCCTTTAACAATAAAAACTGCCTTTGTGTTGTGATTTGGTATTCCACAGCACAGGAGGAAAAGGAYGTCTGAAGTAAGCATAACCAGCTCTAAAATGTCATATTGCATTCTTAATTTGACCTGAGGCACGCAGAGTTTTAGGTTGTAAGAACCATAAATGCTAAAGAGTTTGAGAAGAGGTAGAGGGAGGGGTTTGTAAAATGCATTCATTCTTCCTGGTAAAAAGTTATTAAAGCCAATTGAAATACTCTTTTGGTTTTGTTTAAGGCTTTTTTGATAAGTGAAGGGGTCCTCAATGCTATTCTTAGAGGTGTGGGACTACACATTTTCTGTTAAACAAGCATTAAACATTCAAACAGTGCTTCCCCCCCCTTCTCTTCCCTTTCTCTTTTATGTAGTTTCACTAGTACGACTCATCTGTTCTGTTCCAGAGTGTGTTCTGACATCAAGAGCTGCATGAAGAATAGCCAGCATGAAGAGAACAAGTCAGTCCAGGCAGAAGTGCAGAAGCGTCAAGAACATAAATGTAAATTAAGGGTTTTTAAAGTGTGGTATGCATTCCATGCCGAGGCAGTAGTTTCCTGAAAACTTAAAGCTTACACTGTGCTGGAAGAAACCCTCTTGCCGTGCTTCTCTTTTGGCTGGCCTGAGTGTTTGGGCACACCAGAGACCTGGTCTGGATGGAAATAAGTATCTTTTTGGCTGGGTGAGTTCTGGCCTGGATTAGTTTCCTGACCAGTTAGCTGCAGTCTTAGAAATGCTTGTGCTAACACGAGGAATAGTTGGGGTGATGTGGGTGGGAATGAGTGGGCAGTTTAAAGGCAGGGGTGGCTTCTCTGACAGAGTTAGTGTGTTCGAAAATGAGGCCTTACTCCTGGTGGAAAGGGGTTTTTTCCTCCAAGGTCAAGTGCCTTTGTGGGAATTTTCTTTTTTCCTTCATTTGCTTTGAAGGTTGGTTGTAAAGGCACTTCTAAGGCTTGGTGCATAAGAATAGTTGAAACACGAGTCCAAATGAATTAGATGTGTGTACMAAATAGATAAAACTGCTTAAAACTTCAGCATGAGGACCACTGTCTAGGGTTCACCTGGGTTTAATTCTGTTTCCATCTGCTCCAACATTCATTAATTCAGATGAACTCTTCTGCGATCTGTGATTCAAAAGCAAGGATGACTTAATTTAGGCTCCGGGAGCTTGTCTTGTCCACCACCTTTTGGTCATAAGTGTTTTCAAAACTCTCCTGGTATTTCCTGTCCCTGCTGCAACAACAGTAAACTACACCTCTACATTTGACAGCCTGACATTAAGCTAACTAGCACTGACTTTAGTTTTCCTTATATGCAGCAGGGTGTAATTTGTGAGGTGACTAATAGTTACTGCACAGGCAGCTGTTGTTCATGGGGTAGGACCCATGTTACCATCCCAGGGATGAGCACTTCCTGCTTCTCTGATTTGAAGGCTGAATTTCCTTGTCCAGGCAGAGTATCACTAATTAATGAGTACTTGTGCAAAGATAAAAGGAGTAGCTGTTCCCCAAGCTGTTCTTGGATGCTTGTTCATCTAGATGAAGCCTTAGAGGAAAACAAAATCAAAATACTTGTAGCTTATTATGAAGTCTCCAGTATGCCATGAAACTTGTTGCACTGGTCTCTTTTCAGGTGTGGTAGTGTCTGGTGTTGCCATTTTGATATCATGCAATGCTGCATCACGTGGCCAAAGAATCCTGCTCTGGTCTGACTGATTTTGAAGAAGCACYTTTTTTTGCTGTTAGCAGTTTGCTGATAGCCTAAATGAAAGCCTAAATTAATGTGTGAGGGGAAAAATGACCACAAATACTTGATGATAAAATTATTAACCTTTTCCGGTATTTACCTACAATATTAGACTTTACKTTTTGTGGCAGTGGATTTTACAGGCTGTTTTAACCTGAAATAGTTTTCTGTTGTTCTCAATTTATTACCTTCAAGTATTCCAGTGGTCTTTTGTGAGCTCCTTCATCACCTTCATATTATGAAGAACTGTAAAAGGGAGGGACTGATCAGTTTTATGATCCAGCATCAGCTGAAAGTTAATTCCTCTGTGACTGCTACTTTTAAAGTGTAAATCTTTCTGTATTTTACACCTGATAAAATGGCATGTTTGYCCTTCKGAAATGAACTGTCAGGTTAGCAAAATAAAATACCTTTCTTAATATATTAAAAAGCRAAACGTTTCCAAAAAAAATGATTGMTATGGAAATGTTTAATTCACATTTCCCCACTTTCACTAGAGAATTSTGTGTGTGACTAAAGAACTAGTGTCACCTAGTGAGACTGCACTAGCAGTTATTGGAAGAAATAGGGAAAATTTAAAACTAAAATTTAAAAGAATGTTGGATACGAAGGAGAAATGAAGGAAGAATGGAACAAGGTTTAAGAACAAGAATATATACTAAAATTGTCCCTACTACCTTCTCAATAGAACTTTAGTTCTCCAAATCTAAAGGAAAAACAAGGAAAAAGATGTACTTCCAGAAATAAAGCTGAAATGCTTCTACCAGACTGCTTTCTTCATTAAGGCTTACCATGTCAAGTTAAAAGTTAGTTATAGCCCAAGTGACTTGAGCATGTGTGGGATTTGTTGTCAGTAACTGCAGTGATTTATTTTTCTTCACAATGCAAGTTTCAAGCTGTTGACATTATGGTATTATGCTTTCCTCTCCATTGTAGGCTACAGCTTATTACGGCAGAATTAGCAGTGTTAGCTGTGGAAGAGCCGTGATTCTGAAGTCTTTTGCCACTGTCAGGTGCAAGGATTAAGAGGGARCTTGTTCTACAAACAGCTGAGGAAAGATACAGAATTGAGTTTCCTTCTGTCTTGCTGGGGGACCCTGTATATATACTCTGTTTTCATGTCTTGCAGATGTCTTGCCCTGAGCTCTTGATCCAAAGTAACAGGTTAACTTTGTCCTGAGTAACTGCAGAAAACCACAGGTGTGTGCTACTCGCTGACTGAAAAATAAGGGTCAGTGCTGACTGAAGGTTCTCATCGCTTTGAATTATTTCATGAGACATGATGAATGTTTGAAAGAGCTCTGCTAAGATTCCTGGGCAGGAGCAGCAACTGGGAAGATTACTTTTGTAGGAGGTAGTTGTAGAAATGTCACGCGATGCATTTTGATTCTAATTCTACACCAAGCTAGCTGTGGGTAATGAATGGCCTGTAGCCAGGGAGATGATGGCTTGGCTGTGCTCTTGGGAGTTCATAAGGGTAAAAGGTAAAGATTACTTTTGGTAACATCTGGCCCAAAGTGTGCTACCTTCACATAAGCATAAGTAAAAGGTAACTTTGGTTCTCAATTAACTACTAATTGGATAAAATAGTAGTGTGTGGGTTTGATCACACTTAAATGCTATTGTCTTTAAACAGGAAGGTGCCCACAGACTGGCTGGGGCCCAGAGGGTTGCAGGATGCTTGAGAGAAAGCAATTTCACTGGAGTGTGTCCTTGGTGGATGGCAGGATGGCACAAAGTGGAGGGACACAGCTCAGTGTGGCCACCTAGCTTCTGGGATACAAGGTTCTTGGTGCTGTGGCTTGCTTAGAGCTTTAAGCTGGCACTGCTGCTTAAGGTGGCCGTGGCACTCTTAACCTGCTCCCTTACTTCTGTCTGCCCAAGCGTTCGTGTGGGGAATTGGATCAGGAACTGAACATGTTCTAACATAATTAACTGTTTTTCCCTGCATTAATTTTCAGCTGGAATTAGTTCTTGATTGAGTTCATTATGGTAAGTGAATTGTTCTGTCAATGCGAAGGAAGGGAAAAGGTGAGAGCAGCCCTTTCAGCAGTAGYGCTGTGTTTTCCTGTCTTAGAGGGATTATGAAACCATTATGCAAGTTAAGCATCTAGTCTCCTATCTAGTTAATGGGGAGAAAGGTGGGTTCCTCTAGATGGTAATTTAGTGTCGGGATCCACTTAAAAGCTTTGAATCACTCTCTGGAAGAATGTACTCTTCTCCCTGCCCTATTTAGGGAGGCCAGTCTTCCAGCACAGACACTTCRGTTAGGTAACCGTCAGCAGGACTCCAGATACTATCAAAGCTGTCTGTCTGCATCCGACCCCTTYGCAGGGTCAGTGCTTAAGGAAACCTTCCTTCTACAACTATATGTTTGCAATTGCAGCTGTCATTCCTGTCGCYTTTTTTTACATATTTCTTGGGGCCTCTTTGCATTGACAGGCCCCTTTTCATACATAGAAAAAGCACAAGCATTTATTAACCCGTGATGAAGTTCTGTCGCTCTTCTGTTCTAGGTTTTTTGGTTTTCCTTTTCCTTACTCTCTCCAAGATGCTAGACTATTCTCAAAGTAATTGCTTAATAGTGAGTTAATGAGACTGCTTTTTTTAAAATTTAAACCTRTAATAGGTGTTAGTGAAGTAGTAAATTTGATTTTTTTTTTTCAGTGCCAGTGTTTTAAGTGGCAAAGAGGAAATAAGAAAACAGCTGGAGATGGGTGTAGCAGTCATAACCAGTGGATATGGAATTTAATGCAGTAGGCAARTGAAAGCTTTAAGTTTCCAGCATGAGAAAATTACTTAATAAAATAAACTTATCCCAGCTTTCTAGTTTCTGCTGCTGGCAGTAAATCTTTCATGTTTTGCATGTGATAGCACCATGAAAATATCCTCTCCCAAGTTATTTACTACATGTTCCTTAAAGTTTTGTGAGCTCTGTCAGGTAGTTTCACATTCCTAGGCTTATCTTTAAAAGAAACAAGAGGATGAAGTGGGTTCCCTCTTTCACCTGTTCCTAAAGAATTCAACACAAGATTCTTAAGCTTTTGTACAACTTCTATTTGTAAGTGGATGCTTAAGTAACTCCACCCCTATTAATCGTCTATATTWCTGTGGGCTATTAGCAACAGAAATGGACGAGAGTCCACTATGAAATTTCAGTCTCTGTATATAATCTGAGTTCTGGATAACCTGTGGGTCTTTGGCTTTATGCACAGCTAGCCTGTTYGGGTCCAGCTGAGCCTCTTGAGAGTAGTACCATGGCTGAACTCCTAGAACCATCTTCAGTTCAAAAGCTTTTATAGCCGTGTTTGTGAAGTGCTGAGACCAAGCTAGCAAGCTTTTCTTGGGGGTGTGTGGCCCTATGCAGAGCTCTTCAAGCATCTTCCTACCACTTTCTCAGTTGTGTCAGGATTTTTTGATTCTAGTGCCACACTGTGTGGAGAACAAGAATTGGCGTGCTTTTAAACCGAGAGAGGGCAGCTTTGAGAAGAGATTGCACATACACCTAGTTGATATTCTGGATTTGTTGCTTGTGTAGGGGTGCTATTGATACGCTCGGGAGATTGGGAGCAATTGTAGGGAATAGTGRATAAGAGCAGTGCTAGGAAAGGCTATACTTAATGCTTTGTGGTTTATATATGTCTATTTGCTTTAGAAAAAGTTACATTCATGCTATGTTCATCTCTTATCAGGGAAGCCCTGCTGGAGGAAAAGCAAAGGCTGCCTACCTGTTAAACTGCCTTATCTTTGACTATGCTTAGTTGGGAGGCTTTTCAGAAGAAAGATACGGCTATTTCATGATGGGGARGGAGAATGGCCAAGCACTCCTGCAGTTACTTTGCATCTGCTAATGTCCTTAAATACCTACACAGACAGACATACTGACTGCCCGCAGAAAAAAAAAAAAAAAAAAAAAAGAAAAAAAGCCCATTTGTCCATAAACCCTGTTGGATATATGTTTTTTTAAATCTTTCTCTTGCTTTAAGTGGCAGAAATACTGCATAACTGTAGACTCTTAAGTGAAGTTTTTGCTTATTCCTCTCTTCAGCTTTCAAAGGTTCACAAGGTATGCAGGAGAAACCTAAGTCTCCCATGTTTTAACATAATGCGTTATTTCCACTCCTGTACCAATTTTAGTAAGTGGCTAATCCGTACGTGTCAAAGCCATGACAATTTTGGAGTGGGATGTGTATGTGGATTGACGTGAGTTCAAAGTCTGAATGTGTTGCAGGGTGGTTTTTTTTGCTTGCACTAATGTAACTGCTGATGTTTTCATTATTTTATAAATGCCAAAAATTTATTGACAGGTAGCATTTGGCTTCATTGTGTCTATTGATTATTTTTTTWWAAATTTCTTTTCCCCTCAAGTGAACTGTATGTTACAGCATTAAATCTACTTTTCAATTGCTTTGAATGTCCCACAGTTTTTAATGAGACTGTGCCTTGTTTGGCAAAAAATAAATATTTCGCTGTTATTTGGTCCATGAAGCTTGATGCAGTTCAGATGKTTTTTTAACATTGGCTGAGGGGCAGACAAATTCCTCTTTGTGACAGTAGCTTTATTATTAATAACCCAGCTAGAAAAATATGCAATGGTGCTAGCCATCCTAATATATAAACATCTGTCTCTGGGTTTGTATTGTCTGCACTGACATCTACAGCAAGTTGTCTTTAATGCTTCTACAGTTAAGATTAATGCTGTTGTAGGACTGCATTTATTGAATGCCATGTGTCTCAGTCTTTTCATGTTGTTGTAGTGAGTTTTATCAGCCTTGCTGTACTGGAAGTTTTCTTAAATTGTGTTCCTGAACRTTAAGAGTTTATACCTTCAAGCTGAATGCTTTGCTGGTTAGGTGTGAGGCTTTTGGAAGGGACCCAGAATGGCAAAATGTTGTATTGTAGCTGGGCTGACTTTCTCCTGTGCTGCAGTTAGTAGGGCTTTTGGCATTAAATTACTTTCTCTCAAGCAACCTTTTGATTCCTTTCACTGGAATAAGGTGTCAGTTGTATCAAATGCATACTCCATCTTATTTCTGCTTGTTTCAGTTTTTCAGATGAGCTGCCCATCAGTTATTTGAGAAAGATTAGTCTGTTGTTTGGACGTCACAACTTTTTACCTGGCTAATTGGATTGTGACAGTGCATTGAGCTGTTTAGCGACGCAGTGTCTCTCATTTGAGTTGGTRGAGCCTGTTGAGCGAGCATGTGTGTGAAGACTAGCTTGAGCTATTACATGGGAATTGTGGTGTTGATTTCGGATGTTCTGTAGTCTTTCCTTGGTCACTCTCCTTGTTCTGGAAGCTCTTCTCTTTCGTTTTTTTCAGTCTTGACTTACCAAATCATCTTCTGTTAACCTGCTGCTTTGTTTTCCTTTTTAGATTCAGTCATTGTGGAACTAAGCTATTGGTATAAGGTACAGTAACTGGTAGGAAGAGAGCTGAAGATAAAAGCCAGAAATAAAAGGTTGGGAGAATGGTAAGACAAAATATGTTCAGCAGTTTTTATTCCTAGTGTTCTGCTCTAATGGTCTTAGTTGGAGCAAACGACACATGTTCTCTGAAATATTGGAAACTTTTTCTCAGAACTTGGCTGGGTAATTTGTAAGAGCGTAAATCTATTAAAATGAGTGGAAATTGAAAATCCTCAGCAAGCTGCAGGATGATATCCAGTGAACTGATGGTATCTTCTGGTGACTCCTCCAGTAAATATAAAACTTTCCTCTAAAACCCACTTTGTGAAAAAGGAGGATTAAGTTTAAAAAAAAAAAAAAAAGAGAAAGGAAAAAAGCTAGCAAATCCTTTAAGACAGAGTGATTGAGAAGTGGCATGGATGGGCAGCGCAACGCTCACTGCAGCAGAGATGGAGAGTCTTTGCAGAGAACTTATTTAATAGGAAAGAGCCCATACATTTTGCCTAGCCCCCTTTCCTCTCTTAAGTTTAGAGGCCATCCTGTCCCCTCCAGTTGTAGAATTATTTTAATTTGAAAATCCACACTTTCTTGGGAAGAAATCTTGGCAGCTTGGCAAGATTTTTGAGCTGGCCAAGACATCAATCGAGACTCTGTATATTTCTGTATTTTTATGGTACATTGTTAATATACCTGGAGTGGTTTGTAGTTTTCTTTAAAAGACTGTAACATCTCCCCTGCTGGCAAGAGCCTGGTTTAAAACCAGTCATYTTCAGATTAATTTACTGCGAGGAACAGACTGTAGTGCGTAGCACAGAACAGGCAGGAGTAAATGTTCATCCGTGTGCTGAATTTTGGAGTACAGGAGGTCCGAGTCAGGATGAACTAGAGGGCAGTGACGGAGGAGGTGGCAGGAGACCGTGGCGGCTGCCACGCTGCAGTGCGTGTCGCTCGCCGCTGGAGGACAGCCGTGCTGCGCCGGGCCTGCTGCTTTGGGGTCTGGCTTTCGCAGGAGGATGTTGCAAGTAGAGACAGGTAACTCTAGGGTAAGAGGTAAGCATCTCTAAAATAGGGAGCTGGAAGAAATAGGGGTGTCTTAGTTTCTTTACCGAATGGTTGTAAGAGTCCTGCCACTTATTTCACACATACRTACGCCCCTCGTTGTGAGCATCCTTTGAACAAAGTCCTGCCTGCAGGCGTTTATTTGGTCTYGGTATAAGCCTGCATTCCTGGGCTGGCAAACCTTCCTGACAACAAGAGCCATATGCCAAAGTYTTCACAAATGAGTGACCTGTTCCTTGGTGGACACAGGATTTTTCTGGTGTGAGTCTGGGAGATGAAGCTTTCCTACCACTCCGCTGGAGGACCTGCTTCTGCAGGACCTAGAGGACACTGGCAAATCTTGGGCTGTTGGCTTGCTTTCAGATCACTTAGCAGTCTTGTTACCAACTTTAGTGTTGGCAGTTAATGTGAAAGTCCTTATGAGAGCCCCACCTGAACTGCTCAGAGCCGTGTGTGTTTGTGTCAAGGTTGCTGACCTCTGCTCTGTTCTTCTGCAAGGCACAGAAGTACCATCGCATTAGCTTTGCAGATGGGCTTTTGCCATTTTTTTTCCCCTCCACATTAAATTTTTTGTTTTTACCCCCCCAGCCATTTACCACATCCTTATATTTTGTTTAGCTCTGTCCTTCCTTTTCTTGTTCAGAGACTTTTGGTCACCTGAAGAGGCTTCTCCTTCTCTCTCTCTCTGCAAATACTTGAGATAATTGAAAAACAGTTTGCTCCGATTGTTTCGCAGTTGCTGTAGGCCAAAGACCAGCGCTCTGTTCTGATCGCCTGCTGGCTAGTGTTAAGTACTTACATCATCTTGTGTACTTCAGCTGTTTGTCCATATGGATTTGCTCTGACTTGAAAAGCCGATGGGTGGTAAAGGAAAGGAGAGGCCGGATCCCTGCAGGGAGGGCGCGTGAAGCCATATGTCAGTATTTGTGGGTATCTGGTGCCCCCTGGAGACTGCTGCTGCGCTGCCCACCGCACAGTGAATGTCCAGACTGCACGTTAGTAAGTGTCCCTGGTCTGAGCAGGCTGAGGAGCAGTACGAACTGCATTGTTCTCAMAACAGAAGCGGAGGATACTAGAAAAGGCAGTAGAGGAAAAGCAAGGACTCTCTAAAAATAATAACAATTACACRTCYTGTAATTCTTAAAGCTAATGAAGAYTGAYAGTGGTGTTTCATGTTTATGTATATAAGCCTGTGTATTTCAAAAATGAGTATGCCAGATTAAGTGTAGATATTTGAAAGCAGTATGGTGTGAGATTTAAGTGTTGAGTTCACAAGACAGGTTAAATAGCTTCTATTAGCTGGTCTGAGAGGCCAGTCAATCTAATAGGAAAATGTGGAAGTCTCTTATCAAATCTGGAATTGGAATCAGAACTTTATCACAAGCTTTGGAAGGAAACTGGCATTTTTGTTAGTTGTTTCAGCAGTAAAATTGACCTTGGCACCTTTTTAACACTTAAGTGAGGGGAATAATAAATTGTATCCTGATGCAGGGAC
Organism: Oceanodroma leucorhoa; assembly: GCA_030449065.1. NCBI lineage: Eukaryota > Metazoa > Chordata > Aves > Procellariiformes > Oceanodroma > Oceanodroma leucorhoa. The sequence goes on along the minus strand of JASVER010000137.1, from coordinate 1,117,938 downwards.
TGTATTTGACATGGTTGTGGAATCTGCTTTTATTTTTCCAAAGTAAACCACCTGAAGCAGAGGTAGATTTACKAAATACTCCTTTACTATGATTTTTACTGTTTTCATTTGAGGAAGAAAGACAGCTGCAAAATGATAATTTCTTTTAGCTGTTATTACTCTTGAAACAACCTTCCTGCAGAATGAGRATACAGGAATTTCATGTTTTACCCTGACTGCAGAGGAGAATGCTGGATGGTCTGRGGAGGAAGAAAATCTCAATGCTACGCTTGTTTGCAACTATTTTCAGAATTACAGTTAAGGCCCACCAAAATGCTGAGCTTCGGTGGTGGTGTTTGTTTATGACCACGTGGATAGATTTAAACCAGGTATCATGAGAAATCATTAGAGTCCACCAGCTCTGAGTCCACATCATTTAAACTGAAGTAAAATTTTACCTGAGCCTTGTCTGCGTGCTGCGGCGCGTTCGGCCCGAAGAGGGCACCGTGCATCATCCTCTGCTCTGCTCGGGGGCCAGGCGGTGCCCAGAAGTGGGAGCAGGAATTGAACTCTAGGCTGCTTACAAGAAATATACTTGACTAACTCGATCATGTCCTTTTTATTTTTGTTGTTCAGAGAAATTTAAACATGCAGGACATAGTAGTTGTTTGACATGAAACAAGTGAGACTTAAGTTCTTGTGCTCAATTCTTAGTGCTTTTTCTTCCTGGAAAAGTTCTGTGTTCTCAAATGGAATACTTTCTTTAAGGTTGGCTTTTTTACTGTTAACAGTACGTTATTTTTGTGCCTTTAAAATTTATAGCTAAAGATGGCCTCTGATATTGCTAAGCTATGTGAAGTGACTAAACAAGCTCAATAAGGAATAATACTGCTGTACATCTTGCCTGTGGGATTTGCGGTCTTTGAGAAACGGGAACATGCATATCACTTAATCTCTCCTCCTTGCTTTCCTTCCTTTCCAAGAAACCAGTACAGTTGTCCGACTTCAGGCAGCATTCTGTGAKTGCCTTGGCTTACAGTGGCAATAGGCTAGTGGAGACCTACAGTTCTCAAATCCTGTTTTCTGAATATGATTGCAATACRTTGCTGCTGTTGAGCTGGTGGTTTTCAGTTAGGCCACTTGTCCCTCTTGTTTTTACAGCAGGAAGGTGAAATGGAAGGTGAGGCAGTCGAAGCTATTGTGGAGGAATCAGAAACTTTTATTAAGGGGAAAGAGAGAAAAACCTATCAAAGACGCCGTGAAGGTGGGCAGGAGGACGATGCCTGTCATATACCACCAAACCAAGCAGATGGAGGTGAAGTAGTGCAGGATGTCAACAGTGGTGTGCAGATGGTGATGATGGAACAGCTGGATCCAACTCTGCTTCAAATGAAGACTGAAGTAATGGAAGGTGCAGTGCCTCAGGAAACGGAGGCCACGGTGGATGACACACAGATCATAACACTTCAGGTTGTTAATATGGAAGAGCAGCCTATAAACCTTGGTGAGCTTCAGCTGGTCCAAGTACCTGTACCAGTGACTGTACCTGTTGCCACCACGTCTGTGGAAGAACTTCAGGGAGCTTATGAAAATGAGGTTTCCAAAGGAGGCTTGCAAGAGGGAGAGCCCATGATCTGTCACACCCTCCCTTTACCAGAAGGCTTCCAAGTAGTGAAAGTGGGTGCGAATGGTGAGGTGGAGACGCTGGAACAAGGTGAACTTCAGCCACAGGAAGATCCCAATTGGCAAAAAGATCCAGACTATCAGCCACCAGCCAAAAAAACAAAGAAAAACAAAAAGAGTAAGCTTCGCTACACTGAGGAAGGCAAAGATGTGGATGTCTCTGTGTATGACTTTGAAGAGGAGCAGCAGGAAGGTTTGTTGTCTGAGGTCAATGCAGAAAAGGTGGTAGGCAATATGAAGCCACCGAAACCAACAAAAATTAAAAAGAAAGGTAAGCTCCCCATCCACAAGTGGATTTTGAAAATGTATTTGTTATAGTGGGACCTTGCAGTATGATTGAAGTGACTGAGTAGATGCGAGTGGGAGTAAATCAGACGTGCCCAGTGTCACTTGTGCTTTATATAAGAGCACTCAGCTCTATTGTTCCYTGGGCAAACCTCCCATCTCCTCCATCTAGGCTATAAAGGAGCTCATTTTCCTCGAGCGTGATCCTGTGGCATTAGTATTCTCATACAACTACAATGGAAAAGATTCTTCTCTTTCCTGTAATACATATGTAAGGGTTTGTGTACACGTGGTTTACATCAGGAACCAACAGTATAATTAGTTCTGTGGGTTTTCCCTAACCAGTTGCTGGGTAGGGGACATGGTGCAAAATACAGCAATAGGTATGTTTGACTTTTGTTAAAACCGTAGATTGAGGAACCCTTTTTAGAGTGGAGAAGGAACATTCAATGTTGGCTTACTAATGAAAACTGAAGACAAGCCAGCCATAGGCAGTGACTGTTCCTAAGGATATGCAGTTAGATTTAATGGTACGTGATGGTTCCTTGTAGTAGTTAACACCTCGAAGAATCTTTCTTTTCCCTGCTGATCTCATGTTATGYGGTAGACCACAGTACTGTCAAGAGTAAAGATGATTTCCTTCATGGCTAGGTGTAAAGAAGACATTCCAGTGCGAACTGTGCAGTTACACTTGTCCGCGTCGTTCCAACTTGGACCGCCACATGAAAAGCCACACTGATGAAAGACCACATAAGTGCCATCTCTGTGGCAGGGCTTTTCGGACAGTCACGTTGCTGAGGAACCACCTCAACACTCACACAGGTACTCTTGCTTTTGCGTACATTGTTTTTGTAGGATCTGCTCTGTCTTTAGAATAGAAAGAAAAMCAGGGTGGATCTATCTTGAATCTGTCTAATTCCGCTTACGAACAAGCTAAAAAGGAAGAAACTATGCAGTGCTGCTGTTCATTTCTCATTTGAACGTGGTTTTCTGCCTGGCCGGGTCACGTGCAAAGCTTATCCTGTGCATAGGTATAAAGCCGATCCTGGCCTTGATCTGAAATTACCTGAAGTTATAGAAAATGTTCCATTTGTCTTGGGCTTTAGTAGTTGTGTTCCAAGCTTTATGTTGGCCGCTGCTGCTTGCAGAAAAGTAAGATGAGAATGAGGCTGGAGCTAAACATAAAGAAGTTGAAAACAGAAAAGGAAAAAAAAAAAAAACCCAAAMAAAACAAACACACACCCACWCACAAAAACAAATGAACAAAAAAAAAAACCCCAACAACAACAAAAAAAAATCAACCCCCAGGAATAGATTATGAACAGCTAGGAACTGTAGTACACTYCTGTTTCTCCTTAGRTAAGTTTCTGCTACAGAACTACAGGTAATTGAACTGTAATTAAGCTTTTTGTGACCTTTCTGCCAAAAAAAAGTGTGTCATATCCCTTATGTTCTCTGCCTACCTACATTATGTCTAACTGGATGGYTTGAAATTTGTAAATAACCAAGTGATACAAAAATAAGGGAGTTTGTTTCCTCATCAAAAGGATATTAATTCTCTAAGATCGTCAAGTCCATTAGTTATGTATACGAAAGTTGTGACTCCTGTGTACTATTTGTTGCTCTAATCTAATTTTTCAGAACATGAAAGCGATGTTGTTAATTCACCTTAAAAAAAAAAAAAAAAAAGCTGTCCTGTATTTTCTTTTGCCACTAAACCTGAATGTCATCATCTTCCTGTTTTTCTGCAAATGATTAGGTACTCGCCCTCACAAGTGCCCAGACTGCGACATGGCCTTTGTGACCAGTGGAGAGTTGGTTCGGCATCGCCGCTACAAACATACCCATGAGAAACCGTTCAAATGTTCAATGTGTGATTATGCTAGTGTGGAGGTATGTTAGTTAATTGTTACAGCACTGAATACTTCCTTGTATGCTTCAAAGCTTGTTCACCATCTGTTATAAACTCTGTTCTTAGGCATTTCCTCTCTGGCCGTTTGTTTAAAAGGCTCTGAGCAAAAAAGTTACAAATCAGGTCTGCTCTTGGAAGCAAATGGTGGAGTTTCCTCAGTTAATGAGAAAACAGTTTGAGAGCATTTATGCGCAGGAATCCTAGGTGACATCCATTTCCTTGTAGGAGACAATAGTTGTTGTCATTGTTTCTTAAATTATTTGGCCTTTAAGATGATTGCAGGAATTGTAGCGTGCTCCATGTTGAAGGAGGCAGCCATCTCCTGCTGCAGTAGGATGTACTTTCGGACTAGAGGTGCCCTCCCATTTTAGAAATGTGCATTCTGCATGTTATCTGTTTGTGCCATTAAGGTGACTGTAGCCAAAATTAATGAGCCTTTGCCTCAACATCGGTGAAAAGCAGCCTTGCTGATATTGGGTGATTGTCTAATTTGCTCAAGCAAATCAAGCTTCCTTGAATGCTCTCCCCTATGCAGCGTTGCTACTGGACAACTTTTGTATTGTGATAGGAAATTTGAGCAAGATGATGAGCAACATAATTTAAAAAAAAAAAATGGGATGTCTGCAGTGGAAGGAGGCTGAGTAGGGACTTCAGGCTTTTTTTCCTACCCACAYTGTGGCTGCAGTGCTGTAATTCCAGGCCCTGTGGTTTGAGTGCTGAATAAATTGTGTTGCAGTGGTTTTCATAGTATGAATTAGGAAAGAATACCCAAGTTGGTCCTTATGTGAGCTCATGCTGTGTTTTGTAGACATAGATTGGTGATTAAGCAGCGTGGTCAGGCTGGAGTAGAAAATGCCTTAACATTTGYGTTTACGCTGACCTTTAAGCTGGGTTTGTGCCTTCTAGAGAAAAGCAGGAGAGGAAAGGAGTTAAGTCACCCTGTTGATTGCAGGACTAGATTTTTGTTGTTCTTAGCAAGAAATTGATTTATCTTAYCCCTCTCAAAGTAACTGGAGAGGACCCAAGAAAGCACCCTGTGGAGAAAAATACACTGTACAGGGGRCAGTCACCCTCCACAATGTTTCTTGGGTGCATGCTTTCCCAGAACATTTTCTTGTGTCTCTCCAGGATACTTTCAAATTTTAGCGTGTCTTCAGATGCTGAGATGGTCGTAACAGTAAGGTGAGCACGGGACTAAACCAGGCTGCACTGAAAGTGGGAACAAGCGTCAAGCAAGACTGGGCATGAGGTTGGGAGGTGAAATAGAGCGGGCAGGAGCGAGTGGCTATGTGCAATGGGAGAATGGTACTGAAACATGCTTGCTTGTTTTAGTGGCAAGATAAAAATAAAAGTAGACTACCTAAACTCTTGACTGATTTCTTGTACTTTTGGCAATCTGACCTGCTCATCTATGCTAACTTCAGTCTTGCTCTTGACTTCCAGGTTAGCAAATTGAAACGCCACATTCGTTCTCACACCGGAGAGCGTCCGTTCCAGTGCAGCTTGTGCAGCTATGCCAGCAGGGATACCTACAAACTGAAGAGGCACATGAGGACCCACTCTGGTATTGATGCCATGTTTTTTTACTATGTTTTTTTTGTTTGTTTTAGTGCCAGAGTGCTGAGGCTGTATACAATGTGTGCTAACACTTAAACAGCAAAAGAAATATTATTTTGTAGTTTAACATAAAACCTTTATAAAAAGTCTGTAGCTGAAGAGAATGCACAACTATTTGTAAGCRCTAGTAAATTCATAACCTGATAATAATTGCTGCACTGAGAAATGAGCTTGGAGGATTCTGATTTCCAGTTTGACTGTGAGGTGATTGAATATGGGCACTTCTAGTATGAAGAGAAGAAACTTCTTATTATCAGTGTTCCACTTCCAGTTGGACTTTATAGGCATCTACAGTTTCATGCTTGAGTGTAGCTGCAAAAGCATGTCATGCATGTTAGTTTGTAAAGATCCTAAATTTTTTTCTTCAGTAGAAATAGGGATGGTTTTAGCACAGAACGTTACTGGAGTGCCAAATTAATCATATTGCTAAAATTGAAGGGGAAAAAAATGCCCTTGCATGTATACATGAGCATTCAGAACACCCACCCCAAAAAWAATATGATGCCACTTGCTGTCTTCTGGCACCTGTGTGTAGGTCTTCCATGCATTTCTCAAAGTAAGGATAATAATTTAACTCATTTGCTTAGAGATTGAWCTCAGGTCTCTTTGTAGAAAGATGCATACTGGAGCTAAAACTTACAGAGAAAGAGACATTGTTGAGCTCTTTCTAGAGTTACTATTTCTATCWTCTAGCTGTCTGTTGCAAGTTTCTGGGAGGTTGTTTTGTTTGGGGCTTCTTGGTGAGATTTCTTTTTAATGAAAGTACTTGTGCTATTTTTTTCCTTCTGCTACTGAAGGAGAGAAGCCATATGAATGTTACATCTGCCATGCTCGCTTCACTCAGAGTGGTACCATGAAGATGCACATTTTGCAGAAGCACACGGAGAATGTGGCCAAATTTCACTGTCCTCACTGTGATACTGTTATAGCGAGAAAGAGTGACTTGGGTATGTATCTCAAAAAGTGGCCATTTGGTAGAGATTCTACAAAACACTTCCCAAAATTAGAGTTCACATAACCCAGCTGCTGTCTCTCTCTCTCTTTTTTTTTTTTTTGGTAACTATACGTGAAGCACAGGCTGAGATGTGTGGCTGGTAATACACACTKTTAGCTTACAATAGCTGCTGCAAACTGTAAGAATTTTCAGTTTCTTTTCATTATTTGAAAATGTAGCATGTTTTCCAAGCATACAAGGCAAGTTACTGTTTTCAGGCCCATAGATGCAAGGCATTTATTGACCTTGGATTGAGATTACAACTGCATATGGATTGGGGTCTGAAAAACCAAAAGATCACTTGGCTTGACCTCCTGCACATTGGAGGCCATTAAGTTTCATGTAGAAATATTTTCATCAAGCTAAAAGGTTTGAATTAGACCCAATAGTTTAATTTTCCAGGATGTGGAGCTSTATGCCGCAGACAGGGTGGGAGAGACTGAGTTGTCACAGAAGCCCTGAGTCCTTGCAGTAGGAGAGTCTTGATCTAGTGAGCCGTACCCAGTGTGATTCCAGCAGGCAAGCTCTCTTATGTTCTACAAGAAGGTGAAAAATAATATCATGCCCAGAGCAGCTGAGGAGAAGGAAGAAGCCACGATTTGGCAGAACTTCCTGTCTATAAACAAAATATCACCCAAGTAATGGGAAGGCAGGCTCCCTTCCAATAAAGACAAGTGTAAAGTGCTACAGTGAGAGGCAGTTTCAGAGGGTGGCAGTCAGTTGATGTCAGGAGCAAACGAGCTGATTTACAACAGAGGAAAGCTGATGTTAGCTATRAAGATTTTTTCTTCTAATAATGCTTTAGTCTACCCTAAGCTACCTTGCGCAGCAGGTATGCTCTTCRTTGGAGGATTGTCTGCTGGTATCCCTGTTGCCTTCTAGCCCTGTCACTCTGACTTCTAATCCTGCAGAAAATCCTGTTTCCCGCAGTGTATTACCTGGCTTCTGGCTGTATCCAGGCAATTCGGAGAAGTCTTAAACATAACAATCCACAAGACACTKTAGTTTGACAATCATATGTTATCAAATGCAAGTGTACTGTATCAGCACAGATTGCGACTAATAACCAAATCTAGAAGCCTGTGGAAAAACTTGATGGAGTTTTTCTGCAAGACCTTTCTGTCTAGAAATTGTTCTGGTTGCTTTTAATTATGAGTCTCTTAGGTTTTTAGTTGAATCCTAAATTAACTATTTCATTCTTTTGACTTGAGCTCAAGAGTATGTGGAGGGAAGATCACTAAGGGGACTGTAGGCTAGTCTTTCATGCTYGGAAAGCCGTGGTGATTAAAGCCTCCGATTCTTTTGCTCCTAGGTGTCCATTTGCGAAAGCAGCATTCCTACATCGAACAGGGCAAGAAGTGCCGCTATTGTGACGCTGTGTTTCATGAGCGATATGCCCTCATACAGCACCAAAAGTCTCACAAGAATGAGAAGCGCTTCAAGTGTGACCAGTGCGATTATGCATGCAGACAGGTAAGCTGGTGGGACTGGCACCCCTTATGAGCGTTGGAACAGGAGCTAAAAATATGAGGTGGAAATCTTAGCTGTTAAGTTTGACCAGCTGTCAAGATCAAATTAGCTCTCTAAATCTTCTGAAGGGTGCGAAGGGAAGTTCAGTGGCCTTTGCTTCTTGGTGTTATGGTCCCCTGTACGGAAGTACCTTCTAAGTCACAACCTTGATGTATCTGCTGACAAAGGGATAAGAGTCCGTATAGGATGGAAGTAGCTAGGACTGAATATGCCATCAATCAAGATGTTCTCACATTCCTGCAGAATCATCCTTTCCTTGATACTAAGGATAAAGTTTTGGCCTCCTTTTAGCTGAAAATTCGCTCTTCTGTATCCATATGTCTGAGTTCTCAAGTTACTTTTCCTGTCTTGCTTGTCCCTGTCAGGAGCGGCACATGGTCATGCATAAACGGACCCATACTGGAGAAAAGCCTTATGCCTGTAGCCATTGTGATAAAACCTTCCGTCAGAAACAGCTCCTCGATATGCACTTCAAACGATATCATGATCCCAACTTTGTCCCTGCTGCCTTTGTCTGTTCCAAGTGTGGCAAAACATTCACTCGCAGGGTAAGGGAATATACTGGTTTGAATTGTGGGGTTTGGGGGTGGAATGGGGCTTTTAGCCAAGGGGAGGGGAACATGTTTACCCAAAGGGAAGGGTGGGTGAGGTACAAGTCACAATACTGATCTTTTAAATAGAGCACTTCTTTCTGAGAGGAAAAGAAAGGGGGGGAGACCTGGTATAATTTAGAATTAGTACTAGCACGTATTAGCGTTRACATCATGAGCAATGTGAAGATGCAACTTTATGAATAAAAGTTAATGAAATTTACTCATTTCCTCTAAATAGTCTTCCTTTAAAAAAAAAAAAAGAGACATAAGTTAACAGAAATGTGCTTGAAAATACAGARCCAGAATATCTGATCTTGAATTCAATGCATGTTATATTTTTTGTTTTGTTTTTTCTCTTCCACTGAGTAGAACACAATGGCCAGACATGCTGATAACTGCTCTGGCCTAGATGGTGGGGAAGGAGAGAATGGAGGAGAGACAAAGAAGGGCAAACGTGGCCGAAAGAGAAAGATGCGGTCTAAGAAAGAAGATTCCTCTGATAGTGGTAAGAAACGGCTCAGTACATTCTGAGAATTACAGGCCTGTGATTCACTGTGTGTGTTAGCTGTTAGTTTGCGCGTTCTGCAGGTTTGTTCTGACACTTGAAAGGCTTTTATCTAGTTGGCAAGCAAAAAATGATAGTACACGGTCAAGTACAGAGGTGACTGCCTGTGAGGGATAGTATAGATTCTGCTGTCCCGGGCCTCTTCCAAGACAGAGTAGTTGAAAAAACAGCCCGATGCCCCTTGCCTAGGCTGCACAGGTCCTGTCCTGCCTGCTCTCTGTGTGTGAAATTCTCTCATAACGTTTTCAGTGTCCCAAAAGAAACTGTGTGTTTCTGTGGTGCACTGCTATGAAGTGGTACGTGCTCCTGCTTCACCGCTACTGGGTAGCATGTGGCAYGTCCAGAGAACCCCACTGCTGAGTAGCTTGGCTGCTTCTGCGGGGGAAGGAAGGCGGCATCCAAGAGARTGGTGGCGATAGTGCTGGCAATCCATAGACTGTTGTGAAGGGCCTGCTGAGACGATCAAAGGGTCGAGGGGCTGGTGGTGTCTTCCCTTCACGGGTGTGTTTGCAGGTAYGCTGGTATTTTGAGGGGCTCTGACTTCTGGACAACGTGCCCAAAGTTGGGTTAGGTGCAATTTGTAACAGGGTGGCTACTGTCTGTAAGCTTCTCCAGAAGAGGGAGATGACAGAAACTGTTGCAGCAGRTAGTGATCACCTTCACTGCGGTGTTATTTGTGAAGGAAAAACTCAGTCATAGTCCTCCCTCCTGGTAGAGGGAAAACTTAGTCATGTCTTCAGCAGGAAAATCCAAGTAGAGTCTCAAGACCAACCAGTTCAAAGATGATTCTGCAAAAGCAGTGTTGCTGATTAGTCTTTTCTCTGGAGTGCTTTATGTAATTAATCGAGGGGTATAGGTTGGGAGAACAGGGATCTTTCTGGCTAGAGAATATGTATCTGAAATTCTTATGTGGCAGACAGGTTTTATAGGATGARTATGGTCAAACGACTTGTGCACACCTTGATTGCAAAAACTCTAGAAATAAGTGCTTAAACTGTTTGTGTAGATATTTWAAAAATGTGTTACAATCAGTTGAATAAAGCTGTGTAACTAATTGTTCATTTAAAATACGAAAAGATCRTGGAGGCAGAGAGAGTAAAATAACTGCCTTGATGGAAGGTAACTCAAAATGTGGGATTCTGGAGTACCTGATTTTTAATACCTGATTTGTAGGCTTCCTGGGAGTTTAACCTATTTTAAAAACCGGAATTTTATTTAGTTTATATGGTCTGGGTTCAAAAAAGTTTTTTAGGGAAGCTGCTCAARTGTCATGCTTGTTAGGTGAGCTGATGGTGAGCATTGTACGATTGTGGCTCAGACTCTGWGACTGGGAGAATCCCTTCAGCCTCAGATGAGTTGACAAGAATGGGTYGACATTTCATAGATGTGAAGAACTGACTGGTGTGAGCTGAGTAGCGGTAAGAAAGAGATCCTAACCACATTCTCTGGAGAATTGCATTATTCAGTGTTGCTTTTATCTCTAGATCTGTAGTTTCATGAGTTTCGGCAACTGCTAAGTATCTAAAAATGGTGAGCAAAGCTGTGACCCCTCCTGTGCTAATGGGAAAAATACCAAATAGCAAATGATAGTTTTGTCTCCCATCTGGCCTGTCTGCCCAACATTAGACAGACTGTTAGTTGATAGACATTGAGTTGAGGGGGGGAATGTGWAGAAGCTCTAAAAAGGTGGGACCTGAGAAATCCCATAAATGAAAGAGATTTGGCTTGGGGAATAKTCCTTGAGTGACCGTGTAAAACAATGCAGCATATACATGCCTCAGTGTATATAAGGGACAGTTTGTTTGGGATTTTTTTTTTCCCTTTAGTCGGATAAACAGATGTATGTCTTACGTAATGGCCTTTTCGTTCATGAGTGAAGCCACTCTTCTATACAGTGGACACCCTTACAAATTTAAGGGCAATCATTTTGCCGTGCAAACACTATTATCCTATTCGACATCTCTTACTGCTTTTTGTCTGCTTTGGTTTTGCCTGGGGCATTCTGAACATGTTGATGGTGCTAACCTACTAACTTTTACRGAGTGTTCTGAAGAATAAAGTGTAGGGCAATAAGCTCAGTTAACAACATAAAAGTTGCAAAAAACCCGCAGCTTGCCATGAGGACCGTTGGATTGGAATCAGCTCCGAAATACAGTGAGGTGCAAACAGTTGATATGGATGGGAGGTGCCATCATAAATTCTTCGAGTACACAGGGCCTCATAAAATATACTCCATTAGACCTGTCCTGCCCCTGAAKAGAGGTCTTGGGGAAGATCCTCTCGGTCACTGGTTGGTAAACTGTATGTTGATGGCCCTGGAAAGCATGGTGAGTGGTCTGCAGACCTGTGCTCACCCCTAATGCTTAAGAATTCCCCGGTTTTGTGTGGTTCTGCCATACTCGAGATTTTGAGGTCTTGTATGTAAGTCCAAGTGTCTGAGAGCTGCTACCCTGGTTTTCTATCTACTTTACAGAGAAAGACTGAAGTATGGCATTGCCGTTTCTTGAGGGCTAGGAGACTYGCTCCTGGATCCCTCTTGAGCTCTAGTGTTTCATAGAGACACTGTAGTGGCTGCCTACCACYATTTACATGTGACTGGCCCCTTTTATCCTCTTGCCCCTCTACTTTCCCCACTCTTATTCCTCTCCAAATCACCTCAACCCCTCCCCTAAGCATCCCGTAAGTAGTCCTGTGTGATCCAAAACTGCCTTTCCCCTGCATCCCATTATGTGTCCCAGTCTCAGCCAGCAACTCCCCCGTACCCCTTAGTCTGAAAGGTGGTCTGGAGAGCGGCTCCCCATGACTCATCGTGGTGGGTTTCACRCCTGGACACTGGGGCTGATGGCTCTCCTGGGAGTGGCCCAGGCAAGATGACAAGTCCTTGGTTTGGKTTCCCACCTCCATTGTGCGCCCCTGTGCTCCTCTGGGTTGTGCWGGTGGGACTTTGATGGGCTGATGGCTCCTCTGATGGGCCTGGGAGTAGCCCAGCATTGTATTATTTGGTCGCCCTCCTGCCGTTGTCTCTCTGAGCTCCTATGTGGATGTGCAGAGGAGCTTTCATCGCATAGTCTAACATAATTGTGTTTCCTTTTGCTTTCTGAAGGACAACTTGTTCTCTCTGATGCAAGGGTAACAGRCTAACAGTCTGTGCCACCAGCTTCTCGACAAAGGCCTTGTTTGCTGCCTTTCTCCTCAGAGTCGACTCCTTTTGGATGAGGATTTGATTTGATGGTGATTCTCTAGGTGGATGTGTTTCATTCTTGTTTAAACTGAAGACTTACCTGATATAATRTTTCTTACAGAGGAAAATGCTGAACCAGATTTGGATGATAATGAAGATGAGGAGGAGACAGCAGTAGAAATTGAGGCTGAACCAGAAGTTGAGCAAGAGGCTCCTGCACCACCTCCCAGTAAGAAACGAAGAGGAAGACCACCAGGCAAAGCTGCCACCCAACCAAAACAATCCCAGCGTAAGTCACTATTTGAAGCTTATGTTATGCTGCTTGCTTGAGCTGCTTTTTTCTTGGATTTGGCAGTTCTTGTAGGAGAACTGCTCCCCTCAAGTGAGCTTATTTTCAAAGTAGATAACTGCACTTGTCTCTACTTCGCTAAGAACTCACCTTTTGCGTGAAATTTGTTGCAAGGGTTTCCTGGCCTTGAGGGAACATAGCCACTTCAGACTGTGCTAAAAGGAGAGGACATTATTTTTTCTTTAGTAGTATTCCAGTTCACTGATGTGCAAACTGCTCGCTTATTTTTGCACCACTGACGGTGTCTCTACTATAGTACAGTTCCTGGTACAGCAGCTGCTGGTACATCCCTGTGGTATTCTTACCTGTGTAAACTTTTGTAAGGATTACCACAAACAGACATGCTTCAGGCCTGTAGTTCTGAGCACAGCATCAATGCAGATGTAGTTTCAACGAGTTTTCTCCGTGAGAATAGACATCGATAACTACGGAAAGCCTAAGTAAATAAATAATAGGAACAAAGCAGGAAGGGCAAATGTGTTTCTTCCAAGGGTTAATGGCTTCCCCAGTGGCTTGCCTGTCTGCTCAGTGCAACAAGTGTGGCCCGTGTCCTTCCTAGAATYACGGCCTGTGGAAACATTTTATGCTGAATTTGTCACTAGCGTCACTGAATTCCCCTGAATTTGAAGTTTTGCCTTACGCCTGTACACTGATACGGTCGTCTTTGTCGATTACTCTACAAAACCCATTGTTTGAATAATGTCTTAATAYCAAAAGGCATACTGGAACTGTTGTAGTGGTAGCACATCTTCGTACAGGGGCAAGGAAGTAGGTGCTTGATACTTGGATGAATGAGGCAGGTTGAGTCGCTCCCCACTAATGTGGGAATGTGAGTTGTGGGCCCCACCTTCCCTTTCCATGGAAGAGTCTTAAGTATCTACTGAAAAGTTTTCTGGTGAGGCGTGCAGGCCAGCTCTGGAACCAGTAAAAAAATCTGTCATTTCCCCCCTCCCGCTTTGTTTTCTGCCCTTCTAGCTGCAGCAATCATTCAGGTTGAAGACCAGAACACTGGTGAAATTGAAAATATTATAGTTGAAGTAAAGAAAGAACCTGATGCGGAAACAGTAGAGGAAGAGGAGGAAGCTCAACCTGCTGTAGTGGAAGCTCCGAATGGAGACCTCACTCCTGAGATGATTCTCAGCATGATGGACCGGTGATGGAGGAAGACCWCGCTGGCTGACTGAACTGGCCTGGGCTGTGTTTAAGCGGCTCAAATCTATTTTTCCTTTTACCTTTTTTCTTGGCTTTGGGAAATGCATCATTTTAGACCATTTTACCAAACATACTGGGAAATAAAACTTCAAAATGATGTTAGAATGTGATTTAACTAGAACTTGCTGTTTTATGTTAGCATTACAGGATCATGGAACATTAGGAAATATTTTGGAGTCCTTGAGGGTTTCCTGTGAGATGCTTGATTTAGTTTTGCTCTGAACTGCATTGTAAAGCTGGTCCAAGGGCCRTGTTTACGTGCACCAAGTTTTAATATACAAAAGTGGAAGCCTTGACTAGAGTATGTGGTAAACCGCTCTGGACTTGCCCTTCCAGTTCCCAGAGTCCTTGAGCCTCCTTCTCTCAGTAGTGTTTTTAACTGTAAATGCAGACTTGGGAGGGTTCTAGACTTTTAAAATGTTTTTTGCTTTTCCCCACTGACTAGCTCCGGTTCTCCAAGTCGGCTGCACACGGTAGTTTTGGCATGCTCCAACTGGTTTCTGTCCTTAATATGCTTTGCTTTCTGCAAAGCATTTCTGTAATGGTCAAGCTTGTAAATAACTTTTTTTTACATTTTAATCTTTTTCCATTAATTAAGAGGTATGCAAAAATGCAGTTTAAATAAACCCCAGTATTTTAATTCCTTTCAGACTAAGTGACAAGATAGAGTGTAAATGTTGGAAAAGCTGTTGATAACCAATCACGTAGAGAAGAGACATACCCAGACTATTGCTTGCAGAAGAAGAGAAACCCACATGTGAAATCTGGTTTTGAAGCACACAAAACTGGCATTTGAAACATGTATAATTAACCTTCTTTTTGAGTTATAATTTCACGACTACATTTTCTTTGCTCTATCTTGTAGTTGTATTTTGTGTTTATGAATCCTATGTTAAGGCAGAAGTGGTGATTTATAAGTGGGTCACTGCAGCCCTCAAAACCTGGGCCAGGAAATTTTAATAGGTCAGTAATTATACAATTTTGGATCTCTGATAAAGACAAAAAAGGAATAATGTGAAATACAAATGATGCCTGTATATGAACTGTCACATGTTAAAATATGTAAGCTTTTTATAGAGCCTCAGTCTTGCTGATTTCAAACAAATTTTTCTTCTATGTATCGCTTTTAAGAGAGCTATCAGTTTAGCTATCAGACTCTAGGTTGATGCATTTTTGTACTTAGCTGTACCGTGTGATATTTTTCATTATTTTAGGAAGCCAACATGGGAAAAAAAAAATACTGTTATAAAATATGTAATGGGGTTTGAAAGCTGGGAAGGAGAATATACTGCTGTACAGCTAATAAATAATAATGGATTAACATGTGTGCTCGCTGGCTGCTTTCTTTGTGTATATGAACGGTGTGACCTGGCAGGGATCTCCAGCCTGCAGAGCCCCTCCTCCTGGAAGGATGCTGCCGGCCTGCGAACGGGGACCGGCTCTCCTCTTGCTGCCAGCGTTCCCTCTGCCCTGCGCCGAACGCGAGGTCRCCGCGACATTAAATCGGGGCGTGCTGCCCTGTGCCGGCCGCAGGCGAGCGTGCGCGCGAGCGAGGGTCGTCCCTGCGGGGAAGCCGGTGCGCGGCTCCGTCGTCTGTCGGGGGTCTAAGCTGCTTGCTCAGCTGGGGCTGCCTGGAGGAGCGTGCAGCGGAGAGGTGATGTAAAATGTGCCGGGCTGGCCCCTCGCGAACGTCGGCGTTTACAGCTTGAGCCAGTAGTAATGCGGGAGTAGTTGTCGCTTTTGYTCGTTTCAGCTGTGAGCTTAAATGATTGTAGCTGATGGTTTAGAAAGCAGGAATTTTATTTCCATTTCGTTCTGGGAAGTGGGATCGATACTTAGGTGGAGTTTCCGTGGCGTATCTTCTCTTAGTTATCTGTGAAAGCAGGTTGGAGAGCCGGCTGAGAGCAAGCAGTCGGGTAGCTGCACGCCGKGTAAGTTCAGGTGAGTACCTCTCGCACGGCTGACTTCAGGAGTCGCTGCAAATGGCACAATAAATACTTACTGAAAAGGAAATCTTAAAAAAAGCACAAGAGTTGCTAGACTTAATTTTCACTAGATGCTTGGTGACTAGTTATCTCTGGTCCTGAGAGGTGGTCCTTCTTAAACTTGCCAAGAAAAGCTGTCTGGAGGTTGATGCCTGGAAGCCYGAGCAGGATGGAGGCTTGTTTTGGGAGGTGGGAGAGGAAAATGTAAGGGCTGCTTCTGTGCGAAGGAGCCAGGCCTGGCTGCAGGAGTGGATAAATCCTTAAGTGCTTTCTCAGTTGGACAAGGTGCTGGCGTACTCACAAGCCCAAAGATGCTTCAGACAGAGGCAGTGTCTAAAGGAGATGCATCTCTAAAGGAGACGCGATTTTGCGTAAGCCTAGAGCTAGGGAGGCGTTGTGGTGAGCTGGAAAACTGAAGGTGTCCTCGGGATCTGGAAGGAGCACCACCATCATCTCTTCAACCCTATGGCTCAACCTGCTGCTGACAAGTGGGGCGTGAAAGACGTTGCAGTGGCTTTGGTTTAACTGGTGACCCGTGATGGTGCCCCGAGGAGATGGCGTCCGTGCTCTTGGTCTGCGTGAGCACTGCTGCGAGACCTCCATGCGCAGCAGCTTGTGCCGTCGTACCCAGGTCCCAGTGACCCCAAAGCACGTGTTGCCAGCTCTCCTGGAGTTCAGAGGAGCTGGAGGAAAACGGCTGCGTGTGAACAGCTCGATGGTGGGCTGAAAGGAAAAGAGCCTGAGAGGTGTATTTGCCCAAAGACTATAGGTGTGGTTGCTCCCGAGTAGTCTTTGATCCGCTGGTGGTGTGGCGTGTCCCTTAGCGGCTCCTGCCCYCCTGGTCACAGCCCACTGCCGCAGCAGGCCTGGGGAGATGAGGCTGGTCTCCAAAGGGGACCGYTGGTGGCTTCTGATGTGCTTACCTGAGGAAATTATTTCTAAGCAGCATTGTTTAGTTAATGCAATAGATACCTGTAGTGYTCTTGCGTGTAGAGTGGGCCTGGTCATTTATTGTGGGCTGCTTTTTGATCTTTCTCCAGAGACCCAAGCAAGGTTTYAGTGGGGATGGGAGCAGTCACCCTGTGGCCATCCTCCTTTTTTCCTCGGCCTGGTGTGTTACTTTGCGSTCTGCTCAGTTGACCTGGTTTCTTCGTGCTTGCTCAGTCAATAGTCCTGTTACGCAGCCTGGTTTTTATTTGATTTGAGCTGTGGCTCCTGCCTTGGGCAGGTATCTCTGCTTGTGTGCCTCTCTTGCAGGCTTCTGGTGGAGCTGCTCTGGAGAGATGCAGAGCAATGTCCCAGCCTGTTCCTGAGGACACGCATCCAGGGCAGCATCTCAAGCCTGAATGTGGACAGAACATCTCTGCTCAAGCCCGGTGCTGTTATCAGTGCTGGAAAAGCTGCACTCTGTGTCCTGGACCGTGAGGGGAAAGCCAGGGCTAGTATGGATCCAAGGAGCATCACTGCCTCAGCCCATTCCTTGGCCTGGCTGCCATCTCTGGTGCTTGGGCTGCCGTCCTGAGGGCGTGCGGGAGAATGGCACCGGGACGGAGAGGAGCTGAGACCGGCTCTACGTGACTGCTGCAGCCTGCCAACGGCTCGTTTGGCTTCCAGAGGCTGAGAGCTCCCCCAGGTTAGGGGCACTAATTCCTCTTACGTGACTAAGAAGGGGGTCCGAGCCCACTTCTTTAGCCAAGGGTGTCAGACTGAGGTTTTGTTGGTGCAAACCATGGCGTGCTTTCTTCTGCCYCATTGGAGGAAAAACTAATGACCTCTTCTACACTTTTGTCTTCACATCGTTGTAGCAGATGATTCTCCAGGTGAGAAGACATCAAATGTAGATCAGGGGACAGCTCAGGGAGACTAGGGGCAGGGAGGCAGCTGCTGGTAGAGCCTCTAAGAGGTGGAGGACACAGGGACACCCTTGCAGACCAGTTAGCGTTTCCCAAGCTGCCTGACTCCTGCAAGGCTCCTGGAAGGTGGGCAGRCTCCAAACTGGTGCTGACATGACCCGGCTTGTGGACTAAACTGTCCTACGCTATCCTAAACTCTGTTGGTGGGAGCAGGGTAAGAGCTGCAGTGGATTTGGTGGTCTGAGCATGCGTTTAAGAGCAGACTGAAACACATGCCAGAGCTATGCAAAATCCAAGGAGGTCTTCGGCAGGAAGCCAGGCAAGCGTGGTAGGCAGCCACCGTGGACAAGCAGGAAGGGAAAAAGGAAGCGCACAGAAAGTAGGAGGGGGGACAGGCTGCCCTGAAGGAGCAGACGTTGCTTGAGTGTGCAGGGGCGGAGTTGGGAGAGCCAAAGCTCAGCTGGAGTTGGACTTGGAGAAGCATGTGAAGGACAAAAAGAACAGCTTCTGTATTAAGAAGGRCTTCAGCAGCAGCAGGAAGGCTTTGGAAAAATGCAGGCCTTGCTCCTTAATGGAGCAGAAGACCTAGTGACAAAGGACATGGAAAAGATAAGGCATTCGGTGCTGCCCTTGCCTGGATTTTGGCTGGTGAGGTCTGTCTTCAGACTTCCCAGGGCCCAAGCTTAAYGGCAGGGTCTGAGGGAAACATCTGAAGGTGCTGAGGAAACCAGCCAATGTCATCGCACTCTCTCATTTTTGAAAAGTCCCGGTGATCTGGGGAGGTTCATGACACCTGGAAAAAGGCAAATGTCCCACCCGTCTTCAAGAAGGGTAAGAAGGAAGATCTGGGGAACTACCCCATTTTGTTCTTCAAGGAGGTGGCTGGCTGGATGGACAAGGGGAGAGCAGTGAACGTTCATGTGGACTTTAGCAAGGCTTTAGACACGGTCTCCTGTAGCCTCCTTATAGCAGAATTGAAGACATGGGAGCTGGAGWAGAGGACTACTGGGTGGGTGGAAAATTGGCTGGGCCACTGTGTTCRGTGTGGTCAGCAGTATAATGTCTAACTGATGTTGGTGGTTCATGTTCCTCAGGGATCACTTGTAGGGCCAACTGGTCCCATTGTGGCTCCCCAGTGCAAGAAACCAGTGAGAGACYGGTGTGAGCCTGGCAGAGGCCCCCAGGATAGTTGCCACTGGAGCTCAAAATGGACAAGGAGAGGCCACGGGAGACTGGTGTGACCAGCCTGGAGGAGAGAAAGCGAGGGGAGACCTTACTGCTGTCTGCAAATAGCTGATGGGAGAGTGCAGAGAAGATGATTGAGAGAAGATTAGGAGGTGTCACAGTAAGAGGGCAAGAGGCAATGGAGACAAACTGGAGCAAAGGAAACCCCAGCTCAAATTAAGAAAAACCTTTCTCACTGTTAAGTGTGGTCAAACGTTGGAAAAGGTGCCCAGAGAGGCTGTGGGGTCTCCATCCTTGGAGATGTTCCTATCTCAGCTGGGCATGGCCCTGAGCAGCCTAACCGGCCCAGTCTAGAGCAGAGGGTTGGACCCAGAGGTGACCACCAGCCAACACTGCTCAAGGAGTCTGTAGTGGTCGAGAGCCATGGGAGAAGCTGTCACTGTGAGAGCACACAGGACATGGTCACTGGGAGGGCACCTGGGTGCCCATGTCAGCACASCACGGGAGCTTCTGGGCTGGGAGGGGAGCTGTGGGCAGAGGAAAGGATGAAGTGGTGTTCTGGAGCCAGGGATAAAGAGCTCCTACTATTACCCCCACAGCATGGATGATCTRGGGATGGAGAGGAGCACCAGGACGTCTTTCTGGGAAGGTCCTTGTACTCTAGGATAGAGCTGAAAATGCCCAGCTCATGTCCTCTGGAGRGGGAAGACAGAGGAGATGGGTTGCTCTGGACATCCTGACATGCCTGGGCTTGTACAACAGGCAGGGAACGCTTGTGCACATGGATGTCTTCCTCTGCCCCGCTCCTGGGGAAGATGTTCTGCTGCAGTGATGCTCAGCGTGTTCCAGCATGTGGGAACCAGTATTTTGGGGAATGAGCTTGGGATGTGGCTTGCCTGGAGCTCCTTTGTGCTTCTAAGATTCAGAAGAAGCCATCTTCTGATGGGTGCAAGGGGACAGTTGCTCTCTCAATGTCCTGAATATCCTTCCATGACAAAGGTGGGACCTGGTGCCCCTTCTGAGATGTTCAGRTACCAGTAGCCTGGTCTCCTGTCATCCTGGAAAAGCCAGAGATCCAGCCAGGACTGTCGTTGGCAGATGCTGACTGTCTTGGGTGGTGAACACCTTGTGCCCTTCCTCTTCCTGGCCCTCATCTGCCCTCTGACGTAGCTCGGGAGGCTCAAGGAGGTGCCTCGGCAGAGGTCCCTGCCCTGAGCCATGTTCTCCCCAGCCACCTCTTTGAGAAGAGCTGCTGTGTGTTGTGGTTGGGCTCTATGGAGACGCCGTCCCAGCAGGGGGATAGATGGCTTCCTGCCTTTGCTTTCATGCTGAAGGTGGTTTCAGAAGTGCTGCGGCCCCAGGTGCATGTGGCAGGAGAGCAACGTCGCCCAGCCCTTCCAGGGATCACCTTCTCCTGACTTATTCCACCTCTGGAAAAGCTCGTCTGGGAGCCCTGGGTTGGCAGGTGGCAGCTCAGGCAGCCTGGAGCTCGGTGATTTGTCAAAAAGGGCAATTTAGGGGGACAAGGCAGCTGGCACCCTCCCTCCCAGCTGATGCTGGTCGTGGGGACCCAGGCTGCTGGCTGAGAGCAGCTCTGCTGGCTCCCTCAGCACCTTCTCCTGCATCTCTGGTAGGGCCTGCTGAGCCAACACTGAGAAATGTTGGGTCCAGTGAAGTCCTGCAGCATTGCACAGGGCACAGGACAGCTTTCTGCTCTGTCCTGGAGCGCATCTGGCTCTTTGCCTGGTCCAGAGCCTTCCCTGGGGAGCAGAGTGGTTGATGTGCTCACTCCTGTTGCTCCAAGGAGGCCACCTAGCCTCTGCCTCTCAYCCTTGCTTTGGGGCGGTGGTTTCGTCATTTTGGCATGATACCTGGGGCATTTCTGCTCTGGAGAAGCCCTGCCCGCAGCACCCTGCAGTGGGCACTGGCACCCACCCTCGGGAGAATCACCCTGCGGTGGGCACTGGTGCCCATCCCCATCAACTCCCCTTGCAGATGCCTGGTGCAAGGTGAGGGAGCTGGGCTGATCTCCCCGTGCCAGGAAGGGTAGAGCTGCCCTTTTCATGCTCACCGGCYATTTTCAGGCAGAAAAATGTCCCCATGAACCACCCCGGGAGGCTGCAGGGCAGGAAGAGGTCATGGACCCTCAACCCTTGAAGGCTGGAGCTGTGGGGAGATGCTGCTGCTACTGGCTGGGAGGCAGTGGTGGAGTGTCCTGCTCGCCCAGGTGAAGCCATGCGGGAAGAGAAGGGCTGGGCAGGGATGCCCTCTCCTCCCGGCGGGGCCGGTGGGCCGCGGGCGCCGTCGCTTTCATTTYGCTTCTCTTGCTCAGGCGGTAAATCTCGCCTGACGGGGCAGGAAGAGGCRCCGAGCGCTGGGAGGGGGAGGAGGTGCCGAGGCGGCAGCGCTGCCGGTTGGTAACCTCAGTGCTTCCTCCCGGCAGGGTGCCTTTCCCGCGGCGCCCGAGGATGCTGTCCTGACACCCGCATCCCCGGGCGGGTGATCCCCTGGTCCCAACCATGGCCGCGTCCCCCGGAGGGATCCCCACCGAGCTGCAAGGTAAGCATCGCCCTCCGCCGCGCTGCCGGGGCACCGATGCCACATGGAAAGCGCCGGCACGGGGCCTGCTCAGCCCTGGTTTGCCGTGCCGGGGTTGGCAGAGTCGCTTTCGGGTTCCTCGTTGGCAGCAGCCGCGATTCAGGGGGGTCTGAGCGGGGTCTGGGGTGTGAGGGCTGCTCTTGCCCCCAAAGCTCGCATGCTTGAGGGTGCTGCTCAGGCCAAAAGCATCCCCAGAGAACAGGCTGGATGCTCAAGGATGTGGTTCTCCACGGCTCCTCCTGCCTGGTTTGTGGGTGCAGCCTGGTGCTGCTCGCTCCCATGGACTTGGGGGTCCCCGGCAGCTCCCCAGGGGGGCACGGCCCGCAGCCCTGCCCCGGCTCCCCAGCAGCGCAGGGGATGCACCAAGTACCAGTGCTCCCAGCCTTCCCTCGTTGGATTGAAAAAGCAAAAGGGCCACGGAGGTCTCGGGGTCCTGCAGCCTCCCCAGCCCCACCGAGGTTTGCAGTGGGGTGGGAAGGAGCCGGGTCGCTGCAGCTCCAGGTCCTGGCTCCGCTCGGATGGGTCCCTGGGGACATGCGGCTCAAGGTGCTGGACCYGCGGGGCTCTCGGCAGCCTGGGCCAGCTGTGGGCAGCTGTGGTTCTGGTCCTGCTCCTCCGAGCGAGAGGTGTGAATGGGGAGAGAGGGGGAGGCGGCGCGGGGAGGCGATGCTCGAGGCCGGAGGCAGCAGGCAGGAGCGATGCTTGCACCGGTCCGCAGCGACTGCGGGAGCGGCTGGTTTGCAGCCGTGGGGAGGTTGGCACAGACGAACACCCGTGCACGTCACGGCCGGGAGAGTTGCTGAAAAAATGCAAAAGCAGAATACACCCCTGGCTGCCCCGTGGGGAGGCAGGACCTAGGTGCCGAGTTGCTCCCCAGTGGTAAATTTGGGAAGGAAGGAAGAGAAACCAGGACCTTCTTGTCACTCACCGCCAGCTCCCAGTGAGCAAGGCAGGACGTGCAGTATAAACCAGTGACCCCAAAGCTCTGTGCTCGGTCGAGGCTGCAGCCTGGGCTGCAGAAGCCGATGAGGAGATGGGTTTATCACCCCAGCAGCAAACAAGACCCAAAGCTGGTGAAGAAGCGCATGGCTTCGCTGAGAGCAACCAGGGCCTGGCCATCGGGTGTGAATGGGGAGGAGYTGATTCAGGCTAGGACATGGGGGACGGTGTCCCCAAGGGCAGCAGGGCACGTGAGAGAGGACCAGGGGYGGCTTCAGCTACCTCACTTCATGGGGACATCGGTCTTTTCAGAGGGCATCACCGCCTTCCTGGGGACAAAGAAGGTCCTCCTGGTGATGAGCATCCAGCTGCAGGTGAAATCCAAGTACGACGACTATATCTTGGTACGTGCAGAGTCCAGCCCGGTTCCTGCTTTCCCGGTTTCCCCACACAGCCGTTTCGTGGCCACAGTGGGGACAGGAGTGGCTCGCGTGTCACCCCAGTCCCCTGTCACACCAATGTCCCCCCGCCTAGGTGCTGACGCCGTGGCGAGCCTACGTGCTGCCGGTGGTGCTGCCAGTGAGGGTAAGTGCCGGGCACCCTGCGCCGCCGTAGGGCCCCGTGGCTCCCGGGAGGGCATCGCTCAGCTGCTTGGGGCACGGGGGTGGGTGCCCCGTGGGTCACCTGGGCCACCGGGTCTGGGAAACCCCCAGGAGCAGGACGAGGAGGAGGAGGATGGGGTGAAGGGGAGGGAGGTTGGGGTCAGGGGGCTGGTGAAGGCTGGAGGGCACAGCCGGGCACTACTCGGGGTATGGGGAAGGGTGGGAGCTGGGGGTGCGGCACCCTTGGGTCCCCCTTCTCCATCAGCGCCGGGACTGATCCTGGTCCTCTCACCCACAGGTTCACAGCAGCTTCAGCTTCCTGGAGGTGAGGGAGATGACGGTGCGAGAGCCCAGCTTGGTGAGTGGCACCGACACCCACGGCAAACCCAGCCCGGGCACCCACCCCACGCACCCACCCCACCTTGTGCCCACCTCCCCGCCATGGCGAACCCTGGCCCGGAGCCCACCGCGGGGTCTGGGGGAGTTCTGGCCCCCCGTTGCACATTGAGGGTCACCAAGGATGATCTGTGATAGCACCGCAGGGTGTTTATCCCTTCACCACCTCTAAAGAAATCCTCTTATGGCCTCACCGGGGGTATCGCCCTCGGGGCTGGAGGTGCAGGGAGGCACCCAGGGGTGCTGGGGGCGAGCGGGGTGCCTGCATCTCTTCCCCTCCAGCAGCCGCAGACAGCGCCTGGCCGTGGCACCTCCCGCTCGGCAGGGACAAGGTGACAAACGGCTGCTGGCTTACCGAGGTGAAGCCAAATTTAGCAGGAGGGTGTCTTAAACCCCGTTAATCCTCTTAGAGAGAGGCGGGCGCGTAGGGCAGATGCGGCGGGTGGGAACCGTGGAGGAGAGGGACGGGATGCCCTGGTTTGGATCTGCCATCCCAAACAAGGCTGTGGTCCTCGTTAGCCTCTTCTCTATCTTTTGCTTGTTAAAGCATCATCAGCGATGATGGCCCCAGCTTCTAAACAGGGTTTCTGCTGCTCAGCAGGCTGCGTGGCTGAGCTCCGGGAGAGAAATAAAGAGGAGCTGGGCAGAGAGCGAGGGGTGCTGGGGGGGTTGAAACCCCAGGGTGGAGGGGGGGCGAGACTGGGCTATGGAAAGCCTGGGGGTTATTAATCCGCAGGCAGAGTGCAGGCAGAGTGCAGGCAGGGCCGGGCCCCGCTGCCTCCCGCAGCCCCGGGCACCGGCGGAAGCGCCATCCTCACGCGATGCCAGCAGATAATTGTCATCTCGCTCCCACGCCTCAATCGGCGTGTAATTAAATCAGGGAGCGTGTTGCCATGGGATTTTTTTTTTTTTTTTTTTCCTGATAGGAACCGAAAGCTGAAAAAGCCTCAAAACCCGATTAGATAAATTCAGGGAGGAAACCTCTGTCCTCCAGCGGCGGCTGCTGCAGGCAGAGTCAAGGCTACTCTCACTCCCACTGCTCTGGGCTGCTTTTGCATTAGCTTAGCTTGAATTTTGGGGAGGTTTATGCTTTATTCTGACACATTACGTTATCTTTAATGTATTTTATCCTAAATCCCAGGTGCTCGCAGCCTTCCCTGCGCCCACAGTGCTCTGGCTGGGTTTATAAGCAGCAGCTGGGTGTTTGCAGCGAGGAGCTGGTGGCTGTCACCGTTGTGTCTGGGGGTTTGGGGACACYGTGTGCTGCCAGCTCGCTCAGGCGTCTCCCATCCTTTGGACCCCGCAGGTTGTCATAGAAACGGATGCAGCATCTTACGCCTTCCGGTTCATGTCCTTCGATGATTTGGAGCAAGTTGTCATCCATGTCACCATGTCACTTAAGAAGGTCTTTCCAGACTCATCCCCTGGGTAAGGGTCTTCTGCTCCTCAGGGGTAGTTGTGTAGGTACCAGAGCAAACTCGTTGCTCAGAAAAGCCCCAAATATGGGATGGGTTCACAATTAGCACCTTTTAACAGGAAAAAAMCACACTGATGGAGGCCAGACCCGGCTCCCCGATCGCATTGGGAAGAATATTTCTGGCCACCCCCACACACATGGGCTGTAGCTAAGCATAAAGTGGTGGGGATGCTCTTCTCCCAGCCCACYGCCACATCACCCCTCTGGTCCTTCCCCAGGACACTGCTCAAGAATTCCCCCCCCAACCTGTACGAGAGGATCCGGCAGATCACGGACTCGCTGGAGGAAATGCTGCAGAGCAGCCCCGGGCCCTGCGGTAAGCCCTTTTTTCCCCTCACACATCTCCCCCAGGATGGACCAGGAGGGTTTGGAGCACSCTGAGGACCATCACAGCCCAGCACCCATCAACACTTGCTCTGCTGACAGCCCCCACCTCTGCTGGCAGGACACCCATGGTGGCTTAGGTCAGAAGGAGCCCTGCTAGTGGGGTCTGCTCTCCAGCAGCCCACCCCATCCCATGGGGTAGGAGCAGGTTTGAGGGGATGTAGCTCCCCAGAAAGGAGCAGGACAACTGTGGGGCAAGGACTGCTCAGTGTCCGCCTGTGAGGACGTGCAGCCGTGGATGCTTCCACCCACCTCATACGGCATCGCTGCAGAGYCAGGGGCTTTTCCTGTAGCCTGGTTTGGAGTAGGATACCTCCATTATCATCATAGCAATGCACCTTGCCTGGTATCTACATGGATCAAGCAAARCCAGTTGCAGCCCCTGGAGTTGTGTGATCGCTTTTGGGCTGGCAATAGACCGCGCAGGAGACACTGGAACCTTTGAGGAGGGAAGGGAGAGCCTCCACCATCCTTCTCCTGCTTTCTGCCCTCCCCAGAGGTCTTCTCCATGTTCCTGTGGGAAGGTCTGCCACCAAGGCCGCCTTCTCTTTGCAGGGGGGTTTTCGGAGACCTACGCCGCTTTATGTGACTACAACGGCTTTGCCTTCCGCGAGGAGATCCAGTGGGTAAGCTGGCCTGTCCCACGGAGGAGAGACAATGACAATGTACCACTTGGCAGGCAGGGAAGCGGGATGCTCACAGGGCTGCTGGGGCTGGGAGCATCCCAGGGACATCCCAGAGCTGGGAACTGCAGTTTTGCCTGGCTTGAGTCCCCCCTGCTCCTTGGTGGGGTGGAATCAAAGTGCAGGTAGGGATGAGATGCCTCAGACCAGGTTGTTTCCCTGACCGTCACGTAAGGAGAGCCCCTGGAAATCTGGGACCTTGCTGGGTGGCCCTAGTAGAGGAGAACCCAGCCACAGCAGGACCAGTTGTCCCCCTCTTCCCCTGGGACACCRGCTCCAGCCCACCTCTCCCCACACCCTCGTTCCCACCAGCCTGGGGGTGCGTTGCCTTCTCCTGGCCAGTCCCTGCGGATGGGGTCCAAGACCCACCGAGCCATCCCACCAATCTGGGACATGTGCCCTGCCGGCCGCAGCACCAGGGGACGTTTTARGGTCAGGGTTTAGGCTCCCCAGGGGAGTGTCCCCAAGGGCTCAGCTCCCTCCAGCAGCGCCGGGCACTCGAGCCCTCCCCAGGACCAGGTTCTGAGCCTGATCCATGTGTCCGTCCATCCGGACAGGATGTGGACAACATCTACCACAGCCAGGACTGCCGGGAGTTCAACCTGCTGGACTTCAGCCACCTGGAGAGCCGGTGAGYGCCCTGGCCGTGCCGCGTGCGGTGCCTCGTGCCATGCCCCGTCCTCCCCGTCCACGGCAGGGGTGGCCCAACACGCTTCTCCACGTGTGTTAGAAGTTTTTATCGCTTTACACGCTCCAAGGACGCCACATCTGCAGGCTGACGCTCCCCCGCACCAAAGGCGATGAGCCCCATCCCATGGGGCGACAGCCCCGAGAGGCCGGGCAGCCCCCCCTGTTCATTTTTAACACTTAAATAAGCCTGYGAGCTGCTTACGGAGATGAAAACCAAATGTCGCGGCGGCTTCTGGCAGCTCGTGGCGGTCAGGTGTTTCCCTATGCAAAGCAGCCAGCGCTGCTCCCCCCCACATATACAAATATATATAACAAATAGGTGTTCCGGGGTTATAACCTCATAGCGGGGCCACGAGCTCTGGCTGTGCCCAGARTCATCCCCGTGGGGCTCAGCCACGTCTCCATCCCGAGAAAGATGGAGCGAGGGTTCAGATGAAACTTGTTTCCACTCGAGCAAAACCTGTGGTGGTCTTCACACGAGCAGAGTGTTTGACAGAAGCATGCAAATATTTTGATTAATTTTATTTTTCCTGAGGGAATAACCTGGGGAAGCTGAGTTGCGTTTGTGGGTTGCTTTAAATTCATGGACCCCAACGAATGGTGTGTTGGGCCACCCCAGAGTTGGGTGTCTCGGGTCCCCCATTTGGGACCAGGCTTGGCTCCGCCYGACCCCCGACTCCCTTGTCCTTGTCACCCCGCAGAGACGTGGCACTGAGCATCGCCGCCTTGTCCTTCAACCTGTGGTTCACCAAGCTCTCCTGCAAGGACTTCAGGCTGGTAAGTGCCGGTGCTGCAGCACTGGGCGTGCCGGAGATGGCCGGGTTTCCAGAAGGGCTTTCTTCTCCCCTGCCAGAACCAGGAGATTTCAGAGCAGCTGCTCTACATGCTCAGCAAATCGGTGACGCTGGAGGAGCTGGTGCTGGAAAACAGCGGGTTGAAAACGTAAGCAAAGGCATTGCAAGGCCCTGGCGTGGTGATGGGCAGGGTCTCGGCTCCCTTCGCTTGCATGGAGCAGGGGGTCCATGGACCCATGTGCCAGGGGTTGTCGGTGCCCCATCCCCTCCACAGCATAAAGCTCACTGTTAGTAGCCTGGAGGCCAGTGGGCATCACCCACCCTCGCAGAGGCTCTGCTTTCGGATGGAGCTGGCTCTGCTGTGTGGGCAGGTGCTGGTGGCACGTCCCCGTAAGGCTACAGGGTTGGCAGCCGTGTCTCCTGGAGGTGGCCGTAGCTTGCTCAGACAGGTGGYCCTTCTCCCCGCAGTGACTTTGTGCAGAGGATGGCCCAGGTGCTCAGCAACCATCCCGACTCTGTCCTGCACACCATCAACCTTGCTGGCAACCAGCTGGAAGACAAAGGTACCCAACTTCTGGGCCAGGATGAATTTCCACCCATGAAAACTGATGTTCAACTCCAGATCCCACTGGCAGCTGCCCCCCGCCCCGGGGGCTGTAGCTCGGGATGGGACACCCGCCTGCGCTGGCCCGGCCGCTCAGGGCTCTCTGCTCTTTCATCAGGGATCGTTGCCTTCAGCCGRCATGTGGAGAAGAGTCCCAAGGGTCTGCAGAGCCTCAGCTTGGCCAGGACGATGCTTACTGCCAAAGGTAAAGCCTGGCATCCCACTCCCTGCCCAGGCACCACTGGGAGGCTGGGCACGGCGGTGCTTGGGGACAAGCTGGTACCAAAGGGGTGGCTGGAGGGGCTGCAGGGACACCCTGGAAAGGGCATCTTCAAGGRTGCAATGTCCTGCTGCCCCAGCTGTAGGAAAGTGTCCCTTCCTCTGCTCCATGGCTCTCCCTGGTGCAGGGGACCCACAGGCATCCATGTCTCCCCCTCTCCTCGAGCAGGGATGAGCACGTTATGCAAGGCCCTCGCAGATAACAAAGCCATCGGATCTTCTCTCCGGCACTTGGACTTCTCCGGAAACCCCGGCACCCTGGCTGGGGATGACATCAGCGTGAGTGGCTGGGCTGCGATGGGGTGACACCACCCGGGCTCTGTCCCCAACATGGTTTGGATGGCTTCGGTCTCCAGGGGCCTGYGCCCTGCCTTGCAGCACCCCAGGGACGGGGAAGTCACGGCTGTGACACCTCCCTGCCTACCCAGGGACAGCTGGGGGATGCRCTGGGGACATCCCCATGCGTCTCCTCATGGGAGGGTGGGAGATGCCACCTGGAGCGAGGAGGCATCCGAGGAGCAAGCGGCATGGGGCTGAGTCCCTCTGTGCTCAGCAGGAGGGAGGAGGCAGGCTGGAGCTGGGATTTCTGGGCBGCAGGGTGCTGGGTGGGGGGTCAGGGTGCTGGGTGGGGGGTCAGGGTCCTGGGCAAGGCCGCTGAGCCCCCTCTGCCCGCAGAACCTGCAGAGCCTCCTCCGCCAGTGCCGCTCGCTCTCCCACCTCAGCCTGGCCGCCACGGACTGCCCTTTGGATGCTGTGAGTATGCGCTCAGGGGGTCCCGGCAGTGAGCCCTCAGCCCCCCCTCCCGAAACCCTGCTGCGCTGCTGGGGGGTGCTGCCACCCCATCCCGGCTGGCACGGGGCTGCGGGGACAGGGCGTGCGTGGGGCAGCGGGCAGCCAGCCCAGCGATGCCCCGCTCTGTGCCCGCTGCCCTGGGGTGGGCTGGGGGGACGGGGGGGTTCAGCAGGAAGCAGAAGGGTTCAGCAGACCCCCTTAGCACCTCCCACAGCTCATCCCATCCCATCACCCATCCATCCCCGGGCTGTACGAGGGGCCGCAGCACCGGCTGGGTCCTCCTCGACACGGCTCGCATCCCCACCCCGGCAGCTCTTTGGAGCCCTGGTCCACGGATGCCACACCAGCCTCGTCCACCTGGATCTCTCCAAAAACGTGTACTCCCACAAGTAAGCCCCTGGGACGGCGGGGAGGGACGGGCCGTACCCAGCACGGGTGGCCGGTGCCGGGTGGCAGATGATGCCACATTGTGCCCGTCCTTTTCAGGAGGGTGAAAACCATCTCCCCTGACATCAAGGAGTTTTTCAGCCAGGCCTGTGCCCTCAGGCACGTCTCCCTGGCGGGTACCAAGCTGCCAGCGGATGCTGTAAGGTGAGGTGGGGCCRTGAGTCCACTGAGGGGAATGGGTTTGGGGTGACCATGGTCGGGGGGGACCTCGCTCAGGGCTTTGCCTGTTGAGAGGGCTGGTGGGGAGGATGGATGGGGCTGTGAGAGGCAGAGCTCTGGGAAGGATGKCTTCTCCTGCACCCCGCTCCCACTGCCTGGGCCGTTGGGGGGTGCCCCACGGTGGGTGCCGGTGCCCCCGTTGCTCGCACCGATGGGTGGCTTCGGTGACTTTTCCAGGGCGTTGCTGCAGGGGCTGGCAGACAACAGTCACATCAGTGACCTGCGCCTGGATCTTAGCAACTGCGAGGTGAGAGGCCAGCACCCATGGGTGCCGTCAGTCCAGCCACGGGGTCCCATTGCGGCAGTCGAGGGGGCTTCCTGGCTGTGCGGGAAGGTCCGTGCCCTGTCCGCCGTGGGGCTGGGGTGACCTTCCCGACGGCAGGATCTGGTTTGCAGGGCTCGGCGCCTCCCCTTGTACTGATGTCTTGCTGTTTCTTCCAAGCTGAGATCAGCGGGGGCCCAAGTCATCCAGGATCTCATCCCTGACGCCAGCTCCATCAGCGACCTGGACTTGTCTGACAACGGTAGGTTGCTTTTTCCCTGCCYGGGGAGAAGATCTCCTCCATCTGCGGGTCCAGCCACCACGGGCTGTTTGGCAGAGGSCAGCACAGCCCCAGCACCTCGTGAGCTTGTAGAAGTCCTCAGGGAGATGGGTAGGGTCTGCTGCGCTTACCTGCCTCTTGACCGCGCTGGCTACTGCAACATTAAACTGCACTTGAGACCTGTAAAAGTCCTTCAGCAGCAGAAGCTGCAGCACTGCCGGCTGTGTCTCATGGGGATGAAGGCACCCAACGGCAAGCAGTGGATTCCTGCCTGAGAAATTACCACCTCATCAGGCTTTTATGGCTTTTTACCCCCCAAACCAACCACCTCTCCGCCTTCCCCAAGGCAGGCAGTCCTTACATGTGCTCTTCTCCTTCTGCCGATGTCCTTCCCAGAGCGCGAGGCCTTCTTCCATCACCTTCCAGCGTTGCATCCCGTGGTGGGCAGCGGTGGTGGCCCTTACCTCTCCCCTCATTCAGAGAGAGCATCTCCAGCACGAGGCGTGGGGTGACTTCTTCATCCTCTCCTGCCTCAGAACTTGCCAAAAATTCTCGTTTCACATCTTTCTTGGTACAAGCCTCTTCAGCTCACTGAATCCGAGATGGTCTCRTGTTGCTAGTTTGGGGTTTGAAGCACTGAAAAGGTCTCCCTGGGCTGAAACTCTTCCCACCTCTCTGCAGGAGTTTGCAGCCTCYGAAGCCATGGGCGAGCAATCCTAATTATCACAAACATCACCTCTGCCAGCTCTTAATTTCACCTAAAAGGCCCCAAACCTTAAAGCAGTCTTGCTAAGATCTCACAGCAGACCATGCAGCTCCTCAACAGCCAAATGGCTCTGGGAAAGCTGGCATGGTTTGGAGTCCTCCAAAAACCTGTTCAGGCCACCAATGCTCCAAAAGCTTGCTCTCTTGTCTAAAATCTCTGGCCAACCTTTGCCAAAATAYGCTTCTGGTTTTGGCTTTCCCAGTAGAGCAGCTCTGTGCAGGAGGGACAGTCTTCAGTCTCCTTGGGGGAGCCACAAAGAGGAGGAAGATGCTCAGGAGTTGCCCTGGGCATCTCTCCACCATCCCACAGTGGCAGCTTGGTGGCTTTGCAGGTCTCCTGTGAGGCACCACCTTGATGCCACCTCTGTGGACTGCTTGAAGCATCCCGGTGGGTGTCTCTCATCTCTTGCAGGCTTCGATCCTGACATGGTGACGTTGGTGCTYTCCATCGGCAGAAGCAAGTCCATTAGGCATGTCTCTCTGGGGAAAAACTTCAACATCAAATCCAAGTAAGTGCAAAGCCGCAGCACCCGGGCCAGGAGCCATCCTGGCACCATGCACCCACCTCGACTCTCTCCCCCCATCCAAAGCCCGTGGGCTGGTCGGGAATGYGAGGGATTGCCTGCCCATCCTGCCTGCTCCAACCCAACGGAGAGCCTGGGACCGTGGGGGGACCATCTCCTGCTCCCGGCGCAGTCCCGGTGGGACCGCGGGCGCTGCAGGGATGGGTGACAGCCCGGGCAGGAGCGGGAGGGAGGACGGAGCTCTGCCAGCTGCCCCTGTGGCCCCGGGCGATGCGTGGGGGATGCGTGTGTAACCTCTCCCGCAGGGAAGGGCTGTTGGACGTCCTGCACCGCATCGTCCAGCTCACCCAGGAGGACGACTGCGTAAGTCCGGCTTGTCCCCAGCTGTCCCACCCRTGCTCTCTGTCACCCACCACCACCACCGCGCAGCCTCCGTGCCGGGGTGCCGTCCAGATCCTTCCAGCACAGCCTGGGAGCAAACCTCCCTCCCTCCCACTGCCATTCAAATCCTTGTGCTCTTATTTTCCTCCGTCTGAAGCAGATGCTCAGACAGAGAAGCGAGAGCTGTTCCCGTTCATCTGGGAAAGCGGGAGCCTGTGTCTGGCTAAAGGCACGGAGGAGATGCTTGGCGTAACCTGGCTGCAGCCCAGCTTTCCAAAAAAAACCTCTTCCCTCCTCGCTGCCTGCCAGGCATCTGAGTTAAATCCAGGGTGTTGCTTAGGCACCCATTGCCCTCCTGTTTCTTGGGGTTCAGCATGACTTGGGGTCTCCAAAACCAGCACCAGGTGCTCGCAGCAGCTGCCAGCCCAGCGGCTGCCGGACGGGGATGGAGGCTGTGCCTGCAAGGGTGACACGCATCCTGACGTGTATCCTGGCCACCTCTCCCCCTCCTTSTCCCCTTTCAAGCCTCTCCAGTCCCTGTCCGTGGCCGAATCGCGCCTCAAGCTGGGAACCAACGTCCTGCTGAGTGCCCTGGGCAGTAACACCAGCCTCATCGCTCTGGACATCAGCGGCAACGCCATGGGGGACACGGGGGCCAAGATGCTAGCCAAGGCCCTGCAGATCAACACCAAGCTCAGGTAGCAGCAAGTCCAGGTCACCCTGTGGGTGCCCTTCCCACCTTGTGCYGGGTGGCCCTGATACGGTGGTCCTGGTTGTGATGCTGATGCCATCAGAGGAGGTTTATCATGGCTCCTGGTGACCACGGATGTGGCCCTGGACCATTCCTGGCACATGTTCAGATGCTGTGACTGTATCTTGCTCTCATGGCAGCCACCTGGCAGGGCTGGCAGGGGACATGTGAAGGGCAAGAGAGCAGCTCAGTCCTGCCCCAGCACTTGCCAGCCCTTTGCCAGGCTCCTGCACAGCTCGGGATGCTGCAGTTGGATCCTTGCAGTCACTGCCCTCACCCCACGCTCCGGCATCACTTCCTAAAATGCCATTTTTTTGACCRCATTGTGCCCACAAAAGCAAGGCAGGGGTGTCTGCAGGGGACGGGRAAGGGTCTCCCAGCCAGGGCTGTTCCTCTGGAGGACATCTGTCCCTGCCAGCAGGACGGTGTCTGACCGTGTCCTCCCTGCCTTTCACTCCCTCCAGGCACCCAAGTACTTTACAGCTCCTTGCAAAGTCCAAGTTCAGGTTTTAAATATAGAGATTCAGATTTTTAACCCCATTTCTAGGCTTTCTGGTACCTGGGGTCAGCYTTGGGCTCACTCTTCCTGGCACCCGGTGGGTGGGCACCCACCTCGGGGCTGTGTGGGTGCGGGCAGGGCTCACTCGTGTCCTTCTCTTTGCAGGACCGTGGTTTGGGACAGGAACAACACAACCGCCCACGGGCTCCTGGAGGTRGCTCAGGCTTTGGAGAGGTAAGGAAGGAGCCGCTTGGTCCTTCTGGCTTGCTACCACCATGCAAAAGACCCTCTGGCACCAGGATGTCACCGTCCCCGGGTCCTCTTGTCCCTTTGAAGCAGCAAGTGCATCACACAGTTGCATACAGGTCCCAAGGGAGTTGGTCCACAGCTTGGGCCCTGCAGCCAGCAAAGCAACCTGCCACCCGTTTGGTGATGGCACCTTCGTTACCGACCTCAGGGTGTCCCCTGGGCTCTGCATCCCAACCCAGCACAGCCCCGTGTCACCCAAGGCAGCCCCCAGCGAGCACGGGGGGATCTGCTGTTGGTGGGGATGTGATGCTCCTCTCCTCCCTGCCCATGAAAGATGGGTGGAAGCTGTCCACCTGCCAAATGCACCATCAGGTCTGGTGTTCGGCCATGCATGTTCTCTGAAGGTCTGAAGAAAGAGGGGTGGACAGCCTGAGCGGGTGGTCGCTGCCGCCCCATCAGGGTTTGCTGACGGCCAGAGTTTGGCCGTCCCCGTCTCCAGGGCCGGACCTTGGGGCAACGTCCGGGCTGCCATCGGGTGGGCTCTGGACCGATGTTATGTCTGTGGGGACACGCACGGCGGGGATGAGCCCCGCGAGGCCGACGAGGGGTCCGGCAGCACCCGCCCACCCCCCCGCTGCCTCGCAGGAATTACACCCTCAAGTCGATGCCCTTGCCGATGAGCGACGTGGCGCAGGCGTACCGCGGCAACCCCGAGAAAACGGAGGAAGCGGTGCACAAGGTGGGGGGACGCGGGGCTGGGGGGCACGGGGCCGGGTGCCAGCGGGGCCGGCTGCTCATGGCCTCTTGCCTGCTGCAGCTCCAGTCCTGCCTGACGAGGAACCAGCTGCGGCGCACGCTGCCCGCGCAGACCTTCCGCCTGCAGCAGGGCATCCTCACCACCTCTTCCGAACAGGTTTGCCGGCCAAATTGCTGCACGGGGCTGCCGTCCCCTGCCCCAAACAACCCTGGCTAGCTCCTGTGAGCTCTTGCAAGCAGCACATACCCCTTTTTACCTTTCCTGAGTGGAGGGCAGAGCAGTCCGGAGGGATGAGAGTGGCACTAGGCAGAAAGGATATCTCCAACGAACCCTCCTGGTTGCATCCATGTGTTTCATGCATATGCAACACTCTGGGAAATATCTCTCCGGGATATTTCGCTGCTACACTACCCCATGCAGCATGTCCCCAGCTCTGTGCATGCTCGTGAGCAAATCCCCGCTACGTGGTATCCCCAGTTATTAGGCAGGGATGCTCTTGGGGCTGTAACCCGCCTGTGCCCCTGCACGCCTCATCRGGCAGTGCCAGCACATCCTTCTCCGGGAAAGTCACGGCGAGGAGGGGAACTGGCAGTGCTGCTCYGGCGTCGGTGCGTGATGCAGTCTCTCTGCGCTCCAGATGGTGAACGAGATCTGCCTGAGCGTGCAGAAGCACGTYGACATCCTCAGCGCCTGCCCCGGCMGGGAGGCAGAGGCGGACATCCTCTGCGCGGAGGAGGCCATCAGGAACGCCAACCTCTCCGTCAGCGTGAGTCCGCCGCGCGGGGAAACCCCTCAGCTCGCCCAGCTTCAAGTCAGGATCAAAGCGGGTGATTGATGAGTTAATGACATAACTAACCGGCAGTCGGAGAACACCAGAATCGTCAATGCAACAGACGCACATCACCGAGCTCTTGCAAAATGTTAAAGAACAGCTGTGACTTTCTGAATCCCCTTCTAGAACAAGTCCCAAAATGTTCTTAATCCCCCCACCCACCCACATGCACACAGGTGTGTGCAGCCCCCCTGGGAACAGGGGGTTACAAGGGCACCCCCTGCTCGTGCACCCCTCCTTCGGGGAGGTGGGTGCTCCAGCTTTGGGCACACCCTGCAACCCACGGATGCCCACGCTGGTCAGAAACACTCCCCRCATCCCCGGGGTGTCCCTTCTTGGGGCACCCTCATCCCACCCCGGCTGGACGCAGCCCAGCGATGAGGATGCTCCATCAGCCCGTGACGAAGGCCACCACGTTGGCTGGACAGCTCCTGGCGCTGTCAGCCCTGGTTTGATCCTCCTGGTCCCGCTTCTCTCTCCCCATCGCACCTTTTCCTCCTCCTCTTCTCTTCAAATCACCTCCTTTTCCTTTTCCCAACTCTCTTGGCACCCCCCTGGGTACTTAATCCGGTGGAGATGGGATTTAAGAGGACAGTGCTGATGGTGGAAAGGTGGTGAAAGGGATGGGAAAGGATCTCCCYTGGTGTGGGCAGCAGCGTGTCTGGGCGCAGGGGGGGAAGGAGGGTCAGTGGATGGTGGGGAGCAGTTGAGGGTCCGGCTGGGGGGACACAGGGACCATGAGGGGCTGGGATGCCCAACCCTGGCCCAGCAAAGCCAGAAGGTCGCTGGGTCTCCCCAGCTGATGCAGGCGATGCTCTTCCATGGGGCAGCCACGGATGCGCATGGAAGGATGGAAAGCAAGGATGAGGTGCCATGGGATGATCCAYATCATCTCTCTTCCCGTGGCAGATCCTGCCCCTCTTGTACGAAGTGGGAAACACCCCGTACCAGAACGGCAAGCTGCAGCACAAGCTGGAGTGTCTCACGGAGGAAGCGTCGCAGACCTGTGGCCGGGAGATCCAGGTGGGCACCCGAGGGGAGCTGCYGGTGGCACGGGATGCTCGTCAGCCTCGGTCCGAGGATGAGGGACRTGGTGTCTCCTGGAAACCACATGAATCCTGATAGAAAAGACACCAAAAACTCCTCTTTCCTCCCCGAACTTCAGGCGATCATGCAGGCAGCGCTGGACACGGCGCACGGCCTCTGCCCGGCCGTGGTGCAGAAGAGCGGGGTCAGGGACCAGCTGGTCAACGCCATGTCGGAGCGGATCTACCTCCAGGATCACCTCAACCTCAGCGCCGTCCTGGACCAGATGATCACCGATGTCTTCAGCAAGCTGAAGTGGGTGACGTGCCCTTCTTCCTTCTCACTCAGCAGCTGGCTCTCACCCACGGGGCCGGATGACGATTTTGGGGGCTCCCTACCAACTGCTCCCCTCCCCACGTGGTGGTGGTGTGCTGGCTCCCGCTGCTGCATTTTCCCAGCTGTGGCTTTGCTTCCCRCTCAGATCCAGTTCGGATGTGTCCCTAGGGAGTGGGAAGTCCCATGGGGTGATGTTCCTGCAGGCCCATCCCCGTGGCTGGCAGAAGGGAGCCCCAGGCATCCACGGGGCGGATGCGTTCGGCATCTTCCATCCCAGCCAGCGCCTGCTCTYGTCCCTGCTCCGGCAACACGCAGCCCAGGGGACATCCTGGGTGCCCCTCTGGGTGCCACAGCCGAGCACCCATCTCCCCAGCAAGGGTCTCCCTTCAGGGGCTGGGGGTGCTGGCCCTGACACCCCTCTCTCCGTTCCCAGTGAAATCAAGCTGTCCGTCACAGCCGCCGTGGCCGACTGCATTGTGGATGCCGTGCTGGGAGATCTGACCATCGCCCAGTGCAAGCTGGTGAGTGCTGGGGGATGCCAGCCCCTGCGGAATGGGGATGTGGGGTTGGGATGTGGGATGGGGGTCTGGGTACCCCGGCATTGCCCAGGCACCGGCCGTCGCTATGACCACGGATTTGCTGTCTGAAGCAAGACAATTCCCACCCAGGCTGGTTTTCCTCCTGGGTAATCCTCTCCCAGGGCCATCACAGCAGCATTAACATCCTGAGCGAATTCCAGGAGCTGCTGCATGGTGGGGGGTGCCGGGGTGAASCCGGGCACCGGCCGCTCGTGCACCGGGGCAGGCGCGGGGCAGCTGCGCCAGGGCCGGCAGCCGGCTAATCAGGCCTAAATCCGCTCGCAAATCCCGGGTAGGGAGCGGAGCAGCACGGAGCACGCAGGGCGGCCGGGCGCACTTCAGCCCCCGGGATACTTTAAGCACTTCCTAATGGTTTTAGGCAGAGAGCCTCCCCAAGCAGGGGCTCGACCTCCCGGTGCTGCTGCCGGAGCCGGCTGAGGACGATGCCGCCGTGCCGGCGAGGGGCAGGAATCCTTCGGACCTCGCCGCGGAGGAGGTAGGGTCCGACCCCGCTGCCGCCGCGTGATGCCCGCGCTATAACTGCCTTTTTATCCGCCTTACCGGATGATGCGGGGCTTAACGCCGCAGCCTCCCCGGGCGCACGCACCCCCAGCCCCCCCMCCCAGGGCAGCGCTAAGGCAATTACTGCTGGGCAATGGGACCGCCAGCCTGCCCGGCCATGCTGCCTGCCCTGCCGGCACCGGGAGCGTGTCCCTGCGGTGGCCCGGGCTGGTCCTGGCCACACGCAGCCCCTCCGGCTGGCCGCTGCTTTGGGACCTGGGGTCCAGCACAGCGYGGGGTCCCAGCTGGGAAAGCATCCGATCCGGCATCATGGGTGATTTCGGTGCTGGACCAAGATGAGGGGGTGCAGCCCTGGGGGTCTGGGGGTGATGGAGGGATTGCATCCATCACCGGGAGAAGCCTGGCTGGCTCTGGCTGCCACGGGATGCCGCTCGCCACGGCCAGCTTGTCAACGCCGAAGCCACCACCATCCCTCTCTCCCTGCAGTACAAGATGGCCCTGCGGAGGAAAAACAAGCATTTCAGGAGCATTCGGCCCACGCCAACCGTGAGAAGTAAGGTCACCGCGCGGCTTTCCCTTTGCCACGGCTYGGCGTGTGCTGTGCCGCCTTCGCCAGGGCATGGCAGGGGCGGGGGGCTCGCAGCAGCGASCTGGGGGGCTGCTGGGCAGAGCCATCCGCGATGGTGCCGGCYGAGGCTGGCAGGGATCTGGCCCCTTCGGAGAGCCTCTCCCGGTGCCGTGGCRTGGGTCTGCAGGCAAAGCTCACCTTGAACTTGCTCTGGTGCTGGTTTTGGGGGGCTGGCTCAGCCCCCACGGGTAGCAGGGTAAATGCCCTGAGCTCCCTCCCCATRTAGCCAGGCAGGGGTGGGAGGTTTGTCCCCGACTCCGGATGCCGTGGTGTCTCCCCCCACCATCCCAGGGCCCACCCCAGGCATGGGCGTCACCGGCTCAYCCCGTACCCCAGGGACCTGGCACAGGGGAGGGGACGTTGCCCATGGCTGCTCCTGCTGCTGAGCTGCCCCAGGCTTCTCCGCCGCTGGTCTTGCCCCACGGAGCCCTGCGTGCCTGGGGTGGGGGGCAGGATCCAGGGGGGCTGGGGGCAAGGACCTGCTGGTAGGCAGCTTCTGTCTTTTGGGGGCTTTGGCTGTGAGGCGTATTTGGCTTTGGCTGAAACAGAGCTTGCTCTGGACCCGGTGCCTGGCACCCAGGTGTCCCCAGGGGACCCCGACGTCCCTCAGCCCAAAAGCATCCTGACCCCTGCTGTCCCTGAGCCTGGCAGCATCCTGACCCCCATCCAGTGGGYAACGAGGGGGGCTGAGGAGCTGCCTGCGGAGCAAAACGGGGTGCCGTTGTGGGTGCCCCTCGCTGGGCCAGCGCTGGCACAGCTCGTGCCGTACGGCCGCTGCTGGCGGTGGGGGTCGGMTCGGTCGCGGCCGGAGCATCCCCCCCCCACGCACGCAAACCTCTGGGGCCCGTGGCACGCTCCGGCTACGCCGCAAAGCCGCTGCCCCGGGGGCCACCGCGCAAGCTCTCGTCGGGCACGGCCGCGCTCCCCTCCCCGCGGCGCGGCACGGCGCGGCCAGCGCCCCGCTGACCCTCCACGCGTGGGCGAAGGCGGCGGCGGTGACGGGGAGGCCTGGCGAGGCCGGGCGCCGACCAGGGCCCTCTCGCCCCTCGTAGGTGTCTCGGAGCTGGAGCCGGCGGCGGGTAGAGCCGCCAGCGGGCTCCAAGCTCACCGGGCGCCGCCGTCACTCAGCCCCGCCGCGCCGCCGGCACGCCCTGCCTCCACAAAGGATGCTGAGCCTGCGAGCGGCTCGCTCCCCGCCGCGCCGCCTGCCACCGCCGCCACCGCCGGATCCCTTATGGACCTGCCGACCGCCGGCGAGAAGCTGGAGCATTGCACCAAAGCCAGGCCCCGGCCCAACCGCCGGCACAAGCAGCCGCCCAGCAAACCGAATGTAAGGCGGGGGGGGCGGTGGGCAAGGGAGGAGGGGTGGATTTGGGGTTTTGTTTTTATTTTTCTCCTTTTTTTTCTCTATTGGGTGAATTATCGCAGTCCGTATTTGTTGCAAGGCAGGAAAATGAGATGCGCGGAGCGGCGGCTGGTTTATTATCCCGCATTTCAGCCGCTGCCGGAGCCCCCTCGGAGGAAGGGGGCAGCCCGAAARGATGGGCAGGGGGGCTGGAGCGGGGGGGCAGGGACATCATCCATCCCTTTTCCTGCTGCCTGCTGGGAGATGCTGAGCGGTGGGAGCCGGCAGAGAGGCAGGGGGAAATGAAAAAACCCCGCAGAGTTTGGGGCGCAGAGGGCCGGCACGTTTGGCAATGGCTCCCGCTGCCTCTCCCCTCCTGCGCCCAATTTGCTCCCCCCCATCCAAAACCCATCGGCTCCGAAGCGCCGGCAGCCGCCACGGCTCCCGGTGATGCTGATGGGGCTCTGCCGGCTGCGGCGGGGTGGGTTTTGCCCCCCCCCCCTCCACTGAAAGGGCGAGCACCTGGGGATCCTGCCTTCGCAGCCCCCTTCCCAAAGGAAAAGTAACTTTTGGGGTGCAGTTGGCGGAGAGTCCGGCTCCGTCACCGTCCCCAGGGCCGGATCCTGCCGGCATCACCTCGTCCCCGCACCACCGTGATGCAGCTGGATCCTTCAACGTGCCGGAAAGCTCCGGCTCGCACAGCCGCGGTGACGCTCGCCCTTGGACCGTGGTGGGACCAGCGCTGCCRCGGGGCCGGAGGAGAGGCAGGAGCTGTTTCCCGCAGGCAGGGCGGATGCCGGAGGCTGGCAGGGACCAGGCAGGGCCTGGGGGCCGTCACCTTGGCACATCTCTCTGCAGCGGGATGGGCACGCTCGGCACCCAGGGTTGGCCAAGCYTTGAGCGAGGACGGGCTTTGATGGATGTGATGTGACAGGGAGAACAGATCTCGGATGGCTGGAACGGCTCCTGAGCGGCATCAATCCAGCCGTAATGAAAAGTCGTTATGGATTGAAATGTCACCGATGGGGAAGCGCCTCCCTCTCATCGATAGGAAGCCACCGATGCGGTGCCATGTGTCGGGGCGAGGAAGGTGCCGTGGAGGAAGGCTTGGCCGTGGCGTGGACTGCTTTGCCATGGGGATGGAGTGGGTGGCCTTCACGCAGGCTGTGGTGGCACTACCAAGTTGGACTTGAGGATGAGCACCGGCCTGAAGGATGCAGATGTGGCTCCACGCAGGTCACCCGCTCCATCACCCACCGGCAGCRCGGGTGTCCCTTCCTTGGAGCTCAAATGGAGGAAGCATCCCTGCSAAAGGCTTCTCCCACAGGGCAGCGGGGTTGGAGACCTGGCCCAGCTCTAGGAGGGCTTTAGCAGGATTTGTCATCTTGTGTCACCGAGGAGGGTCTAGAGGCACCTTACCTGTGCGTAACGCACGGGTACCTGAGCGTGTACGGATGTCGTACCCCAGCCACCATGCTGGGGAGCCACCAGCACCCCAGAGGTGGCACCCAGCTGGGTGCAGGGGGCTGGCAGCCGAGCTGCCCTGCCTGCACAGGCAGRGCGAGGAGCTGGCAGGAGCCCGGGGTGGGCTGGAGCTCCCCGTGCCCCAGGGATGCGGCAGGATCAGAGCTGGGATGCAGCTGATAACACCACGGTCTGGCTTTTGTGCTGGCTGCACAGCGAGACAGAGGGTGCCAGCACCCATCCCACACAGGCACCCGCTTGTAGGTGCGCGAGCACGGGTGGCACGTGTTTGTGCGTGGGGGTRCCTGTGCCCCGTGCCGGGCTGACGGCCGCGCTTGCTCGCAGGTGCAGCCCGTGGCCTGCGAGAACAGCGAGGACAGGAGCATCACCCGCGTGGACGAGGGGCTGGAGGACTTCTTTGCCAAAAGGCTCATCCCAGAGGAGCTGCCGTAAGCCCAGGGGGGTGCCCGGGGTCCCCCGCACCCAGCCCCAGGATTTCACCCACCCTGCAAACGCTGCTGGTCCCAGTGCCAGAGTGATGCTGGGGAAAACGTCCCTTTTTAGGGGATGCACCCACCTTGTGCATCTCCCTGGGGCATCACCAAGGGCGAGGCTGGCGGGAAAGGGCTGGGATGCGGCTATGGGGTGCAGGATGYGGCCAGCACCCCACTCCCATGAGCCTGGGGAAGGGCTGCGGGGCCTGTCCCGTAGCAGGGAGGCAATGGGGCAGCACCCATAGGGTCCCACGCTGGGAGCAGCTGCCCTTGCTGGGACAGCATCATCTCAGGTGGGATGTCTGGGGTCTGAATTCATCCCTTTGGGGTGGGGTGGGGGGATGGGGGAAATGATCCCTAGCCCCTCGGCATCCCAGAACTCACCTTTCCCAATGCTTCATCTCTCCCCAGCCCCACGGCTCCGGAGACCTGCCCGGGATCAGCCCCTCTGGCCCCCTCCGGCTCCCGCACTCTCAAGAAGAAAATCGGAATTTTTTTTGCCTTCAAGAAACCCAAATCCAGCCGGGGCTCGAGGTGTGAGAAGGAGCCTGAGGGTGGCCCCACCGTCCCCAGGAGCAGGCGCTCGATGCTCAGTGACATTTTACGGGCCCCCAGCAAGGCGGGCGAGGCGGGCAAGCCGCTGAGTAAATCGGAGGAGGGGGGGCTCGCTGCCGAGCCCCGGGCAGAGCCCGAGCACTGCCAGACCCCCGACTCTGCCCGCAGGATCCGGCCCAAGTATTCACGGGAGGGCAAATCCCAGTCGCTCATATTGCTGCCYGGGGAGGACGAGGATGCGCTGGGGGTCAGGCATGACAAGGTAAGCGCTGTCACCGTCACCRAGCCACCGCCGCTGACCCTGCTGTTCAGCTCGGCCGGTGGGTGCTGCTCCCACCCAAGGGTGCTGGTGGTGGGGTCAGCTGGGCACCGCAGCGGGATGTGGGGACAGCAGAACGATGGCTGGGGACACCCCCGCTGGGTTGTGGCCATGCCTCCATCTCCTGGGGGCACGGCTGGGGTTGGGGACCTGGGTGCCCTGCAGGCAGGCGTGTGGGTGCTGCGGGTGCCGCGCTGGGTGCCGTGCCCAGGGCTGCCTCTGTCCCACAGAAGAGGCACCTGGAGAAGAGCGAAGGGGAGCTGCCCGGCTCCTTCGAGCAGCGTGTGCAGGTCATGCTCCACCGCATCGGCGTCACCAAGGGCCCGGCTGCCGAGGGCAAGAAGCAGCAGGTGGGGAGCGGCTCCGCTTTCGGGACGGATCCTGCACCCAAAGGGCAGGGG
Organism: Oceanodroma leucorhoa; assembly: GCA_030449065.1. Taxonomy (NCBI): domain Eukaryota; kingdom Metazoa; phylum Chordata; class Aves; order Procellariiformes; genus Oceanodroma; species Oceanodroma leucorhoa. The sequence continues at coordinate 1,075,143 of JASVER010000137.1, read as the reverse complement.
GAGGTGGTGGTCCACGGGATGGGGTTCCCCCCAGCTCTGTGCTGCCACTGCCTGCGGTCTCTGTCCTGTCACCTAACCCCCTGCAAGGGGACCGATATGTGGGCTTCTATGTRCTGCACAGTGTCTGTCGGTCTGTCCCTCCTCCCCTGGCATACACCCATCCCCTGCACCCACCCCGGAGCCCAGCAGCACCCTGCCCTCTGCCACCCATCGTCACCGAGGGCACTGCCACGCTGGCCCCCCCCTCACCAGGTTACTTTCCCCTTGCAGAGCAAAGACAGCGAGATCAAGAAAGCCGGCTCAGACGGTGAGGGGCTGCGTCCTCCCCACCCTGACCCCCACCTGGCTGGGCACCCACGGGGTGGGCACGGGCAGGCTCCCCTTGGGCCCCCAGCTGCGGGTCCCACCGCATGCCCCCCTCGCTGGGTGCTGGTGGCATGGGAGAGACCCCAGTGTGCTGATGCTGGCCGGTGGTTTGTCCTTGCAGGGGACATCGTGGACAGCTCTGCGGACTCCCCCCCCTCCCTGAAGGCACGCACACACTCTGTGTCCACAGGTGGGTCACTGGTGGGTGCTGCGGAGGGGGTCACACCAACCCCCAGGGCAGAGGGCTCTGTCCCCTCCGCTAGCACGAAGCAGCACTGGATGGGGACTGGAGCCAACGGGGACTGGTGGGCACCTGGGCAGGGTCCCACCCTCAGGAGGGTGCCCTGCACCCATGGGTGCCTACCCTGGCAGTGGCGGATGGAAACCCAGCCCCTTGCTCTGGGTCCTTGGGGTGCAGGCTGGGTCCCAGAACCAAGAGCCATTCCCAGAGCTCTGCCCTGCCTTCCCCGCAGATGCACCCTTCCGTAGCCCGGCCGCCGCGATGGAGCCCAGCGCTGGCCCGGCCAAGCCCCGGCCAGCCTGGAAAGCCCTGGGGAGGCAACTGCCGGCCGAGCCGCAGGGCACCAGCTCCAACCAGCCCTGGCGTTCCTTCGTCCTGGCCGAGCCCAGCGGGTTGCCGGAGCCCGGGGGCCGGGAGGGCTGGAGCAGCAGCTTGCCGCGGCCGGGGAGGAGYGCGCCGGCGGCTCCGCCGCGGAGGGTCAGCCATGGCGGGGAGGGGGGTGCTGGCAGCCCCCTGCCCACCCTGCCCACACCGCCCGACACCGAAGGTAGGGATGCGCAAGCTGCTGACGGGTCCCCGTCCCACTGCTGGCGTGTTCCCAGAGCCCCTTGGGAATGGAAGGCAGCAGGGACCCAAGCACCCAGCGCTGGGTGCCAATGGGGGGCTGCTAGGAGGTCGGGGTGCTGCAGGCTCCCCCTTGATGGCACCTCCCTGCTGCTTTTCCAGACAACCGGCTGACGCYGCAGCTGGCACCGCCATGGGGGACCGGCCGCCGAGCTGTGTCCGTCCACGAGGAGCAGCTCAGGGAGCCCGAGTGCCCCACGGAGCTGGGAAGTAAGTGGGGGCCRGAGTGGGACCCCAAACCCTCCTTGCACCCCACACCGGAGGAGGCAGGCGGTGGCATGGTGGCATCCYATGTGCCTGGTGGTGCTGCCTGTCTCGGTACCGCGGTGCCGGGGTGATAGACAACGGCATCGCCGCACTGGGAAGATCSTGGCAGGGGGGCACTTGGTATTGGGATCCGCTCCGGCAGCAGCCGGGCTGCCCGGGCTCGCAGGCAGAAAGGGGGCAGGGGCCGGGCGGCTGCGTCCCACCGTAACGTGGGGCTGGGTTGTGTTTCCCCCAGCGGGAACCGTCCCCCTGCGCCTGCGGCGGTCGCCTGTGTTCAAACGGAGAACCAAGCACGACTCCCTCCCGGAGCCCGGACCGTCCTTGGATGCTGCGGGTGAGACGCGATGCTCCCCTCCCTCGCAGCCCTGCTAACGCGGGTGTTGGGGTGTGGAGGGTCCCCCCCCCAYGCTCACCCCAGCACCCGCGACCTCTCTAGGTGCCACGCCGCAGGACTGGCCCCGTGCCGGGCTGGAGGAGCCGCAGGCTGGAGCGGGCACCGAAGGCGAGCGGCCGCAAGCCCTGGCACAAACTGTTGCGAATGCACAAGACTCAGCAGCCGTAGACCAAAGACGCCCGGTGCCGGGCCGGGGGGAGCCAGCCCTGGGACAGTGAAGCCCCTGCATGCCGCTGCACTGTTCCCAATAAAACCCTGCAAGCAAGCGCGCGGTGCCGGGGTGATTGGCAGCTGGGGTGCGGAGAGCAGAGCCGGGGTGCAGGTTTGCTCCGTACCGGGCTGGCGTGGACGCGGCCGCGGGGCCGGCTAACGACGGCATCGCCCACCTTTCGCTATGGGGACGGCCGGGCCACCAGCATCGCCCAGGAGGGCAGGGATGCCCAGGGACCGTGCCGGAGCCCTCGGGATGTGCCAAGCGGCGTCGCCTTCCCCAGATGGCCGCCGCAGGCAGGAGCCGGTGATTTTAGGCAGCAGCTGAGCAGGCAGCGCAGGCAGCGGCGGTGCTGGCAGCCAGCCATTTTTAGCAAGCGTTACCAGGGCCCTTTCACCACCCCAGCTCCTCACCCCAGGGGGTACGGCTCTCTCCARCCCCCCCCAAGACGCAGTTTCCATCAGCGGGACCACGACCCATGGCATTTCAGCACGCAGCTCTGCAGCCGAGCCCGCCTCGCCATCCCCGCAGCAATCCCGACGGCACCGGCGTTACCCCAGCACCCAAGCGGCTTTCTCCTGTGTTGACCTCCGCTCCGGACCAAATGCATTCCTTACATGGATGTTTACGACAAAGCAGCAAGATGCTTATTTTCTTTTTTTTTTCCCTTTTTTTTTTTTTTAATACAAGAGCTGTGTATTTAAAAAATATACAATTTTTATTTTTAATTTCTACAGCATTACCCTGCGGGGATATTTTTTGTAACGAACAGTGCAGGACCCTATCTAAACCAATCAATAAAACATCCAAACTCCTGCGCTGCCTTCGGAGCGGGGGATCAGGTTGTGGGGCCTCTGCCATCACTGCTGTCCCTGCTACGGTGGCACCGGGTCACCTCTTGTCCCTGCTTGCTGGGCCAGRGCGTTTGGAAAGGATGGAGAGGGAGAGGTGGGAGAGGGATGCCRGCTCACACACAGGCACCCCTGAACAGATGGGTTTTTTTCCCCACTCAGCGCTGAGGGTGCTGGCCTTCAACARGTCATGTCCCCAGCATCTCCGGAGCCAGGGTCTCTGCAGCCAGGCCAACCCACTCAGCGGTCCCCTTGGGGACAGGGGTCCTGGTGTCCGCCCCCATCCCTCCCCCAGCTGCTCTTCCCAGGCAGCCCTAAACTGTTTTGGCTGAATCGGTGAAGAAACGAAGGACGGGCTGGGCTCAGGAGTCCACCTCCCCGTCAGTGAGTATCCAGCAAGCCCACTTGAGCATCGCCTTCGAGATCCTGYGAAACCAGACCGGTGGAGCCAGGGTGAGAAGGGACCCGGCTGGGGACACGCCGCCGGGGGTAAGGCAGAGTTTGGGGACCCGCTGCAGGGATGCGAGCAGCGACGCCCCCATCCCACGGGGCCAGCCGTGGGGGGAACAAGGGACGGCCGTACGAGGCCATCGCTGCACTGACCTGACAGATCTTATCCGCTCGCAGAGCTCGGGGCTGGGTGCCTCGTATCTGTACTGGACCGGCTTCTCCTTCACGTACTGCAGAAGCAAAGGGGAGGGTGAGGCTGGTCTGCCCCAGAGCACAGCCCCACCACGCAGCCCCAGACCCCGATACACCTAGGAAAACTCTGGAGTCTCTCCCTCAATCGTTTCCTGCTCTTCCAATCTTATTCTACCCGGAGAGCTGGAAAACGCTCCAGCAAGTGTTGGTTCCCACCCAGCTCGGGCTCAACCACATCTTCAACCCTCCTTTGGGAGGGTTGGGGCCACCATCTACGYCAGCTTTCAGCTCCCCATGCCCACCAGCCAGGTGAGGAAAGGCCTCGGGGAAGGACACCAGCGGTGGGGGGACACAGAGAAGCCTCCCCGGGGACCACCCCCCAAGGGACCCCACCACCTGCTTCATCTTTACCGGCTGCAGAGCTCTGCGCTGCTCCGGCCTGGAGCTGGGGCCGCTCGCTGGAGACGCTTGCTCTTCCCCCTCCTCTTCCTCAGAGAGCTCCTTTCCACGCCGCAGCCCCGTCTCCTCCTTTCTGCTCCTCTTCGCAGCCCGCGTGCTCATGACCTCCACCCTCCTGCCCGTGCCTCTCCCCCTGCCCCACGGGGCACCCTGGGGATGCTGCTGCCCACCGAGGGCCGGCAGCGCCTGGCCATCTCCTACCACCAGCTTCCTCTTGGCACCCACAGCATCTCCTCCCTGGGTCCTGGCACGAGCCGGACCACGCTTCAACGTATCTGGAGGGAAAGCTGTGCCGCTGGAGTCTGCCTGCTCCCTGTGAGGCACCCCTTCGGGCAGGGATTGCAAACGGCTGCTGGGCAAGAGGGGAAAAGCCGGAGAAAGGGATGGCAGGGGGGCTTGAAAGCCCCCCGATACCTGCGGGTCCCGAGCAGGGCAGGGGGTATCGCAGGCTGCCTCCGCAGCTGACGTTGCCTGCGTGCTGCCGGTCTCCACCGGACTGGTATTGCCGTAGGAGCGGAGCAGGGAGGGAGAGGAGGTCTGCACCGGCTCTCCCTGCGGCAAACCCTCGGGAGAGTCCTGGCTGCACGGTTCCAGCAAGTCGGGGGTGTTGCTGTCAGCAGCTACATCYTCCTTGGTCTTTGGTGAATGGTCGGGTTCAAAGGTCTTCTCTGGGAAGAGAAAAYGCGTGGTCAGCTTGGGCAGGCGGCTGGTGGTGGGACTGCCCCAGCACGTCGGGTCGGGCAGGAGAGCATCGGAGCTGGAGCGATGGAGGTACAGGGCGATGGGAACACTACAGCACTACTTTTTGGCCAGGGGAAAGGAAGCCAGCATCCAGGATGAGCTACGTGGTCACCCAGTGAGAGGAGAGGGGGTTGTCTCCTGCCGGYGAGGCAGCCTGGATGCCCAGGGGCATGGGGACTCACCATCCGAAGAGTTCAGGGTCAGAGATAACAGTGGGAGCCTGTTCCAGGGATTGTCCAGGGATCCCTCCGAGCTCTCCGACAAGGCTGTTGACTCGGCAGCTGCAACGATCAAGTCAGGGGGTTGATTTTGGCAAAGAAAGCCGCTGCCCGCTCCCGGCCCTGCGGCGGCTACAAAGAACTGTGCACRAGGTCTTGGACAGAGACGGCACTCGAGGGGAGCTCCGAGACCCTTTTCCAGCTGAAACTGGGGTGTACTCCAGCCAGACTCCTTCCACGACCTCAGCCAGCCCCTGTAGCAGGCAGCGGAGAGGCAGCTGCTGCCCAGAGAGCAGGCAGGCAGGAGGAAGACCTTCTCCTACACCCTGCGCTGTCCAGCTCCCTTCATCTCCTCCTCTCCGTGAAGCTCCTGCAGGTACTTCCGCAGCAAAGCTTGGTGACACCAAGCCTGGTGAGATGACACAAGCCCATCCCAGTGCCGAACCACAGCCAGCCAAGAGCTCACGCTCGGGCAGGCGACTCGGGTTCCGTGATGGCATCAAAGGGACAAAATAATTTGTTGTGCTCCCAGCACAATAAACCAAAGCTGCTCAGCCTCAGGAGGCTGCAGGAATGGGACCATTCCCYGCCTCCTCAAGGCAGGGCTGGGAGTCCCGGTCTCCCAAAGACCTGGCCATGCCAGTATCTCCTCTGCTCAATCCAAGGAGAAGATGGGCTGAGCCAGCTTCAGAGGAAAACACTACGAGGCTGGATGGGGTCTGGAGGTCCCACTACTCACAGCTGCCTTGGGATATGACGCTYAGGTCGCCTGGCACTGTCCCATCATCGCCGCTCTTCTCAAGAGTTGCTTTGCTCGTGTCTGCAATGAAAAGGGCACTGCTGGTCGCATCCCAGCACGGCGTGCAGCCAGAGCAAAGGAATTCTTCTCCCCATCCCAGGGAGACCCTTACTTCGCGTGCTTGGGCACTGAACTGCCCACCTGCCTACCCCGCAGACGAAGCCACCGCACTGACCTGCCCCGGAAGCACCGCAAGCAACTGCCTCCTCCTCAGGAGGGATCACCAGGATGTTGGCCGGGACCATGAAGATGTCCTCACCCTGCTGAAATGAGACACGTTACGTGGTCCCACTCGAGCTGCAGGAGCCCACCCGKAGCTGGTAGCTGAACACCATCTCTCTCCCCAGCAAACCTCCAGCTCYGCCCACCGCTCTTCCCCTTCCTTCTGCCAGCCCTCCGGAGCAGGGTCCCCACCATGAGCTGTCTCAGCAGCCACACTGACCTCCTTCTTGCGCTCTGCCTCCCACTGGGTGACAGGAACCTCATCCTTCACCGGCGCTGGCGTCTCCTTGGGCATCCGTAAATCCAAGCATTCCTCAGCATTTTCCTTCAAAACCTCCAGCTGGTTCTGTCCTATGGCATCGATCAGCTGAGAGATGGATGGCTCTGGAGCAAGAACACAGGAGTGTTAGTGGAGAAGACACCTTAGTTCAAGCAAGCCTCACTTGCAAATGCTTTTACTCTGCTGCATGACTGTCATGTGCACTGAAACCTGTGGAAACACACAAAATTCTGCATTTCCTCTGCTTCCAAGAACTATCTTTCCTTTCTCCACTTTCTCTGCTCCTTTCTCTGGAGCAGCAGTGTGAGCATGGGCGTGCAATGGCCCACGCTGCTTTAGCTGTCAGCACCATCTTGTCCTGCTTTGGGCTTAGCAACATTGGCCTTGTGAGATGTGAGATGTGCTACCACTGCCTAACACAGACCAAGCTGAGAAGAGCCAGGAGCCCCTACCAAGCAGCCAGAGTGTCCCCCCCAACCCTTTACCTGAGCTGGGAGCGTTCTTCAGAGCGAGACTCCTCCTGCAATGACCAAGGAGAAGACAAAGCCTGGTTAGGGCTGGGGCACAGGCAGGCCAGCAGCCCTTTGCAGCTCTCGGTCGCAAAGATCGAGCACCCTGGCTTGCGAGAAGCGGCTTGTGGAAGTAGTGGATTCCCTGCTGGGTGCCRGATCTGGCCACTGCTCAGTATCCCAGGAATACCCATCAGGGAGCCCTGTTCCTGGAKATGGACCGATGGAGACTCCTGAGGATCCCCAGAGTTGAGGCTCCAAGCGTGGGGWGAAGGATGAGCTGCGCAGGGCTTCACCCACCCACCCATGCTGCCCAAGGCTGGAAGAAGCAAGTTCCCCATGGGTGTTTCCTCCCAGCTCTGCCAGCTCAGAGGAAGAGGCTGGCTTGGGGAGCCCTCTGCGTCACCAGCATCTCACTTTGCGGCCACCRGGATCTCATTTTGCATGGTCTACTCAGCTCTGTTCACATCCTGGGGCAGGGAGTCCCACAGGTTACCCAGGAGCTGCCAGAACGCGTGCCTGCCCTTGCCGGCCTGCTCTAGCCCCGCTCAGAGCATGGATGCTCTCGTCGTGGTGTCCGCATACGTTCCTCAGCAACGGCCACCCCCCTACTTACAGCCAGAGCTCCTTTATCTTCTGCAACACCGACGGCTCCTGGTTCCTGCAGCAGGAGAGAAGCCAGTTACCGATTCCCTCCGCATCCCCACCTTCCTTCACAGCTTGTGATGGAGACAACTCCTCGTTCAAAGAGCAACAAGTCCCCACCACAACCAGCTCACGCCAGGACTCCCAGGGTCAGCGCCGCTGCGGGGAGACGAGGAAGCCCCCCCAGAGCAGAGCCCCCCGCCTGCCCCGTGGGCCGTACCCGTCGGATGACTCCAACCTCTGCCTCTCCATGGGCAGCACGATGAACCGCTGGGCCGTCAGGTAAAACTCACAGTCCTCCTGCGGGGAAAACGGAGCCTGTAAAGCATCTCTGCAGTCCCACCTCTGCAGTCCCACCTCTGCTCCCACCTCTGCTCCCACCTCCCCCGGGACCAGCGAGCACCCACGCACCCACCCCAGCTTTGCCTCCAACCCAAGTGAGGGTCCCCTGCAAAGGACAACCCCCTTCAACGGGGGGTCTGTACCCTCCCGCATCAGCTGATGGCTCTTCAAGAGCCCTAGGCCAGGCTGGGCCAGCCCTGGGGACACTCCTGAGCCCCTGCAAGGGGACAGCAGGCAGCTCTGCCATCAGTGGTCCACGCAGGTCTCCTGCAGCTGCACGGCAGCGGGAGGTAAGAGCCGGATGGCCCTGGGGGAGATGCACCACATCTCCATGGAGGGCTCATGTCATCCCCTGCCCCAGCGCCCAGGCCAAGCCATCRTCACTGCCACAGACCCTCCCAGGAGCTGCACGTGGAAGAAGGGAGAAGAAAGGCCACCCCCCGTCTGCCTCCAGCTCCTGGGAGCAGCTCAAGGCAGGTAAGCATGCAGGAAGCAAGGCAAGGTCAAGGAATGAGTTGCTTCCACTCATCAGAGCACTTACCAGCCTGGCCTCCTCCCGGAAACACACCGTGTACTTCTGCAAGACGATAATTCTGCAAGTAAGGCTGGAAAGCCTGAGCTGCATGTGGGTGCTAGAAAAAGAGCAGAGCAGGAATGTCTTGGAGAGATGAAGAATGGAGTTGGACCACCCAGACACCAAGTGGGGCTCCCCAAACAGCTACGCCGACCACATCGGGACATGCTGGCACGTGTCTCAGCACGAGCATCAGGGACCAAGGGCTCCTGGTTCCTGCCACTTATTCCTGCTGCTTATCCTTGGCTCTGCTACCAGCACCCCACCAGTCTAGGGGTGTCCAAATGGGGAAACTGAAGAAATCACTGAAGRAGCAGCCGAGGTTACCATGGTTAATGCTCTGGCTCCTTTCACAAAGCCCACGGGCTCTTTAGTCCTTTCTAATCACATCTACAYGGCATCACAGCTTCTGCCATTGACCCCTGCCCATCCCAGCCAGCGGAAACTGGAGCACCCAGCACTGGTGTTCTGGCTTTCTTCTCTTAGCAGCTTTTTCACGCAGATTTCCCACCCTGTGATTGCTTTAGCTTAACACAACCTGAAACAAGACCAGGCAGGAGCCCCACTAGCAGCTGTGGAGAACCRCTGTCCCAGCCACAGCCGAGCCACGGTGGAACCCACTTTTCCTCCGCCCGCAGAGCTTCAGACGTAATGACCACACGGATGTAGTAGGACCCATCTGAGACCTGTAGGACGGCATCTTGGAGGACCCCAGGTTGGTCTGGAGCAGTTGAGTCACTCAAAACCTATCAAGAAATTGAGAAGAGGGGGGAAAAAAGTCTCAGTCAGACTTCCCAGTGAACAAGGAYAGGACACCAGGCCTGGCTGAGAGCCTGGACTCTTAGGAGAGAAGGTCACCATTCACTGTGAAGCCAGGTGGTAACGCTTACCCCAAGGCCAAGGGGTCCCRGCTGGACCCAGCAGGCTCCACGCCAAGGCAGAACAAGGGACAGGCCACATTGTGCAAGAGAGCAATYGAAGGCAAGGTGGCAGAGGAGCCACAACCAAGCATTTTTTTTACCCAAACCAGCAGCAGGAATCGAAGCAAAAGGGGTCTGGACAGGCTTGGGACATGTGCTCCTCTGCAAAGCAGAGGGAGACAGGGAGCAGCAGTAACCAGCAGGATCATTACAGCTCTTCCCTTCTTCTGAATGAAGTTCCTGGTGTAGCAACCCTGAGCCTGTACTAAGCCATGTCCGTGCTGGGTCAAAACAACCCCCGAGGGAAGCAATAAACTGCTCCTCCAAGTCTCATACCTGCCTGCTCCGTGGGCTGGGAGCTGTGGACCAGTCCTGGCCTGTCCTAATCCCTACAGCCCTGGGCTTCTCCTGGTACACACCTACGGTTTGGTCACATGCGTCAYGTACGTCCTTCACCCGACTGGTGATGCTGGGACACGATGCACAAAGAGGGGACGTGAAATCGCACGTCCCACCGTGCATGGTGCATCTGACCAGGGGTGCACCCAGGTCCTTTAATAGGTGCCCACCATGCTAAAAAGACCAGTCATCGTCAGCTGGGACCTTCTGACAAGAGCCTGCCAAACCTACTGCATAAACTCCCTGTACAAGCCAAGCTCCCGTCGGTATGGCAGCTCAGCCACCCAGCAGTCCCCGCTGGCCGTGTCCCCTCGCCCTGGTGGGAGAAGCCCAGCGGGCAGGTGGCCAGTCCCACCGCGTGCTCACCCACTACGGGCAATTCTTGATTCCCAGCGAAGGCAGAGTTGCCTAGCGCACGCTGCAGGAGAGCACCAGTACCAGCAGCAGGCAGGGCTGCTCACAGGACTGGGTAAAAAACAAGATAAAGAGGGTATGTTTGGAAGTTATAGATCTGAAACAGATAGAGAAGAAGGTAGGCATAGCTGGAGACCAGAGCAAGCTGGAGACCAGAGCAAGCTGGAGACAGGCTCTGCGGCTCAAGATGCGCTCTCAACCTTCATTCACCGTGGAGGACTCGGGTGGGTGTAGGTTGGAGAGCGGTCACACTGAGGGAACTCTCCCCATTAATCTCTCGAGCCCTGGGGGGGATCCACTCATTCACTGCTGGGTCTTCATCAGCCCAGGCACAAAAGATCTCCTGCCTGGGAGTGGGGACTGGGCCAAGTAGGGAACCAGTGACGGGATTGGGAACAGGACCACAGGGTCTCCTCTCTCTTGCTCTCATTTTTTTCTCCCCATCTCATCTCTCTTTCCATTTAAATCACAACATCCATCTTCCTCCTTCCTCCTCCTGTTAGTAAGGAGATACTTGATGTGCCTCAAACATCACATCCCCAAAAGATGTTAGGAGATTGCTAACAACAATGTTGTCCATGGTGGGATGCTGCTACAAGCACCCAAAGGCTGCAAGAGAACAGCAAACCAGAGCACTGGAGCTGGGTCTCTCCAGCATCCAGGTCATGAGCGCAACCCATCACAAGGCAGGAACCGCACGCCCTGCCCGTGCGGGTCTCACATCTGCTCGTGCACCTGGTTGTCTCACAGCATCTTCACCCAATCCCTCCAAGTCCACAGCTAACGATCGGCAGCACTGACTCCACTCGGCTGTTTTCCTCCTGCTTCCTTCCTGCTGCCCATCAGGCCTCAAACAGGCAAGAGTCCCCTCACTAAAGCTCTCTCCTGCCAYGTAGGATAGATCCAATGGCAAAGACATGGCCCGCGCTGCACAAAAAGCTCTCCAGGAACTCTGCAGGAGCAGGTTTTGTGCCTGAGAGCCCCATGCCCTGAATCACCATGCAAGAGCTCTCCCAGAAGAGCCAGCACTCATGGAAGGCCAAGCTCGTGGTCCCAACAAGGCTCACCACCAGACAGGACGAGGCTCCAGACACCTCAGCAGGTCCTGCTTCTGCCTCATGCTACCCACTGTCGGGACCACCCATCAAACAACAGGGTACAAGGACAGGACGCAGAGAGGAGGAGGAGGAGGAAGGCAAGTCAGCCTGCGAGTGCGAGGCTAGGAGAGAACGTGACTTTGGAGACTACAAACTCTTTGGACGAGAGCAGGGCACGCCTACCAGGGGGGCAAAAGTCAGCCAAGGCCACCAGAAATGGGTAAAGCAAAGTTCTTCCACCTCAAAAARAAAAAAATACCGGGGACTTTGAGGAGGAAGGGTCGCCCACCCACAGCCAATGAACTGGGGATCTCTGAACACTTCCAGGAATTCAGATTTCAAATGCTGTTGGAGCACTTCAGGACAGTTCCCCCTCGGTACCTACCCGCAGGACCTGCCCGGCCAGGAGATTCTCACTGGCATCCAGCTGCTCGTAATTCACCAAGAGGTTCACAATCCAGGGCTGCAAGACGTAGACTTTAGGAGAAGACATGTTTTTGATCTCATACACAAACCTACGGGAGAAGAGACGAGGCACCAAATCAGAAGAGTGAGACACAGCAAAGCTCCAGCATCCCGGGAACGGTTTTGCACCCCAAACACACCCACAACCCCAGGGGCTGGCTCAAATCCAGCCCAAATCCACCCRCTTCTCCGCAAGGACCCCCATCCTAAGGGAGCCGTGCCGAGGAAGATGCGCTGCTGGGGGCACGGGGGTCCTGCAGCATCCCGCTCGTGCCGTGGAGGGGGAACGTCTGCAGGCTCCGGAGCTGCCTCAGGCTTGGACGGGCCTTTTGCAAGTCTCTCACCCAGCTCAGGACATTTTTTTCCCCCTCTTCCCATATTGTTTATTATCCCCCAATAATTATTTTCCTGTGCCCAGGACTTAACCATCACTCTCTTAACTGCAAAAGGGGGAAGGGGGCTGTCTTTGCTGGATAGGGCTGGGACAGGCAGGGTTGGGGACAGGCAGGGTTGGGGACAGGCAGGG
>JASVER010000137.1:1023813-1061857 GCA_030449065.1 Oceanodroma leucorhoa | reverse complement strand
CGTCCCCATCTGCATCCCCAACCCCATTCCCATCTGCACCCCCAACCCCATCCACATCCCCATCTGCACCCCCATCCTCATCCGCATCCCCAAATCCATTTCCATCTGCATCGCCTTCCGCAGCCCCAGCCCCAGCCCGCACCAGGCTCCTTGCTCTCCTCCAGGCTTTTCCTGGGCACACACACACTTCCCCGTTGTTTGGCCAACTTTCTGTTACCGCCTCTCATTCAGTGGTTCACACGTGATGACAAACCACCACTGAAACACTACCTTATTTTCACATTGTTTCCTTTGGTTTTGGCCCCAATAGCTCTAAGCAGCCCCAGGTTCTCCCCAGGCGGTTGCCCATGGGAAGAAGCATCCTTCCACAACGGGCTTRYGCACACTTTGCCTCCTCTTCAGGCRTTAAAGCTGCTTACCTGATTAAATCCAGCAAGCAAACCTGGAAATGTTCAGGCATGTGCTGAAGGGACGGCAAATACCTCCTCTCGCACAGGTCACAGCTGAAATCAAGCCATGTAGGTCGTGGCTCGGTCCAGCCAACGTCTTCTCATCCTCAGGCCGAAGGCTGTGGCTGCGTCAGTGGGCTTGAGTGAGTGTGGTGGAACGCCACGACAAGACTGRTGAGTGCTACACAGAAGAGTAGACAGCGGGGTTTGTTTTTAAAGAGAAAAGCTAATTTATTGGGATCTTTGCATAAGGGAGCATGCGCATGGATCAAATCTCTTGAACAGGACGGTTGGTTACTGTCAAGTTGCAAAGGTYCCCGTAGCAGCATCTCCAGCTGGAGCAGAAGAAACTCCCCAAGCTTACACCCACCCGGTCCCGCACGATCACCTGCCTGATCTGTTATTATCTTAAACTACCTACAAAACATGTCCTAACTATCTTATATATACATTCTGCTATTACAAATTGTCTGTGCACGGTTGGTCGACGCTGCAGCAGGAACCACCTGGGGAGGTGGTGGGATGCCCAGATCCTCCCCRCAGGGTGTCCATCAGCACATGGAGACACGTAGGTGGTGCTTCTCCATTGACTTTAGGCACAACAGGAGATCCTGGGGGATCTTCAGGCCCATCCTGAAGCTCCTGTATCCACCAGTCAGAGGTTTTCTTTGGAAGGCAGCTGGGAGTTCAGTCCATTGGTCGGTCCGGTGCCTCACCGCTGCAGGAACGAGCCAGGGAGTACCTGGACCACCCTGGGATGGGATGTCCATCGGGTGCTGTGTGTGCACCTGGGCACAGCCCCGATTCCCAGCCATGCCACAGTTATACCCGGGGGGCAAAACTGAATTTTATCCTTCGATCACATTTACAGCTTAAATACTATAGCTGTTGTGAGAGCAGACCCTCAGGAAGGGCTTGCTCTGGGCAGCTCTGGAGGGTTTCCAAGCGATCCTGGAGGGTTTTTAGGTTTTCCAGCCTGTCGTGGTGGCCAAGGGACACTCGGCTGTTCCGGCTGCTCCTTCCCTGACCCTGGCTTTGGCATTGCACAAATTAAGGCCAACAAACTGCACTGTGCAGGGTCAGCGAGTCCACCCTTGCCTGCCTGACCTCGGGCGAGGGGAGGGACAGMGCCTGGTGTCCCACGAGGGAGGGTGGCGGTGGGAGGGGACATCTCGGTGCAGGAACAGGGGTAACGCCRGCCCGGAAAACTGAGCGGCTCAGGTTTGGCGGAGCAGGGAAGGTACAAAGAGCAGCTTTCCAGACACCCAGCCCAGGGCATCCCCTGCCTGGGCAGGACACTCGGCTCTCCTTGCGTCATTCCATGGCTGGCAGGAAAAGTGGATCATGGGGATGGACCACAGCCAAGAAATTGGGGCACAGGCAGAGCATTTCCTAGAGCCACGAGCTGATGCAAGCCTCATGGGAAAACGCCAGATAACTGAGTAGCAAAAGGCACCTGCAGAGGCAGGACGAGAGCAGTGCAGTGGCGGACGGAGAAGCATGGTGGAGCTAYGGGTCCGCTCCGTTCTGGTGACTGGGGCCAACCRRGGAATCGGCCTGGGGCTTGTCCGGCAGTTCCTGGGGATGCCAAACCCACCCAAGTGGGTCTTTGCAGGTTGTCGGGACCCCAAGGGACAGCGAGGGCAGGTGAGGCTGGGCTGGGACGCAGTGGGTTGTGCTGGGGGACGGGAGCACTCGGTGCCGGGGCAGCAGGTTGGAGCAGGGRGGGGGGYTGCAAAGGGCTCGAGCTGCAGCCGAGCACCCACGGGACAGGGCAGCCGGGTCGGGACGGCTGCGGGACCGGCTGTGCCTGGGGTGTGCGGAGGGGACGGTGGCGCGTGGTGTGTGCGGGAGGCACGGAGCCCCATCCGAGGGGAGCAGGGCAGCCCGAGCAGGGTGCTGGGCGCAAGGCGGCGCAGGGACGGAGCCGGAGCGACGGGAGCTTTGCCTGGGAAAGGCTGAGCCTCTGCGCAGCCGGTCCAGCCTCTCCGTGCCCGCACGGTCCCCTCTCTTGCAGGAGTTACAGAATTTGGCCTCCAGGCACCCCAACCTGGTCATCATYCCGCTCGGTAGGTGCCCCGAGGTGGGGGTACCTYGCCCCGGTTCCCCTGGCATGTGCCCGGGTGCTGTGCACACCCTGGGAGCCCCGTGCCGGGAGGGAGCCGTGCTGACGGGCTGGTGCCTGCGGGGACACCGGGTGCTGCCATCCCTGGGGGGACACAGGGGGCTCCAAGCCACCACGGGACGCGGGCGCTGACCTCCCCTGCGCCGGCTCTGCAGAAGTCACCGACCCCGCCAGCATCAAGGCGGCTGCAGCCAGAGTCGGGGAGCAGCTGGGGGGCTCGGGGCTGAACCTCCTCATCAACAACGCTGGAATTATAAAGCCAAACTCACTTGATAATGAGATGCTGGAGACCATGACCCAGGTTTACACCACCAACACGATTGGGCCCCTGCTGCTGAGCCAGGTGAGACCCTCAGCCCCAGCACCGCAGCACAGCTCCATGGAGCATCCCTTTCCCATGGCCCTGGGTCCCTGATCTGGGCCGCCCCGGGGGGGCGCGAGGGGCCAGTGGGAGAGGGTCCTGCCTCTGCTCTGGTGCCTGATGGACTCTCACTCAATGAGAAGCTCATGGAGCCACAGGCTGGAGCTCAGGATCTGGAGCCTGGTGGGCTGGGGCAGTGGGAAGACAAGGGAGGTTGTTCATGGTGTTGGTGCCCAATGTTGCTGTGTAAGGAGTTGGTCTTCTCCCCTGTGCCACCTATGTGCACACCCCTATCTCCTCTCCTCTCCTCCTCGCAGGCGTTCCTGCCCTTGCTGAAGAAGGCTGCCCAAAGGAGCCCAGGCTCAGGGCTGAGCTGCAGCAAGGCAGCCATCATCAACATGTCCAGCTCTGTGGGCTCCATTGAGGAAGTCTATTTATGGGATCTGGCACGTGCTGTCTCTTACCGCTGCAGCAAGGTCTGTCCTGTGGTGAATATGGGTCCAACTGTCTTTTCTCAACAAACAACTGCCCAAGCCCTCCAATGTCCCCTCCCTCAGTTCCTGCACCTCTTTGCGCTGTGATTGAGCTCCCATCAGTCACTGACTCCCTCTGATGGCACATTCCCGTGCCTGGCCCCAGGTGGGCTCTGCCCCTGTCCCCTTGCAGCCACCCTTCCCCTCCCACCGCCATCCCTGCCCTGTCTCCCCGCAGGCTGCTCTCAACATGCTGACCAAGTGCCAGTCCCTGGGGTACCGGGAGCACGGCGTCCTCTGCGCTGCTCTCCACCCTGGCTGGGTGCAAACCGACATGGGGAACTCAGTTGGAGACGCGGTAGGAGTTTCACCGTGGCGGGTCCATCAGAGCCCCTGGGCTGATTTTCCACGGGAGGGAGTTGCTGCCCTGAGCCCCTCMCCACSACCTCCCCRCCTGCCCCATCGCTGCCTGGGCAGCTCCCCCTGCCCTGGCCCCGGGTGCCTGGTGCCCCCATCCCCTCGGCTCCCTGCTCGGCCCCTCTSCCCSGGGCTGGYGGCTTTCCCCTCGCCCTCGAGCGGCTCCTTCCCCCGGCTCCGGCTGCTCCGGGGCAGCCCTTAGCCAGGCCTCGGCACGGGCTGCCTCTCCCCCTCTGCCCCACAGGCCCCCGTGACGGTGGACGCCAGCGTGCGAGGGATGCTGAAGGTGCTCTCCTCCCTCTCCGAGAARGACACCGGCACCTTCTTGGACTGGGAAGGGAAGGTGGTGCCCTGGTGAGATGCCGGCCCGGCCTCCTGGCAGCGGGACCCTGTACCGCTGCTCCCACCTGCCCCAKGTCCTCAATAAACCCCTGCCCGAGAGCCACCGGCTCTGCTGTGCGGCCCCTCTCCTTATCCCGGGGTGTGGCGGTGCCCGCAGCCGCCCACCCAGCCCATGGCCGACACTGGGGTCCCCACAAGTGACAGCCTGTGGGTCCCATGGCACCGTAACATGGCACCTCTGGAGACCTCCCCTCCAGGAGGCACCGGAGCCAGGGCAGAGCCCCTTTCCTGGGAGGAGAGAGATGTCCCGAGCATCCGCAGGGCTGGCAAACATCCCGAGCACCCACCAGGCTGGCTTTCCCCCTGCCCAGCTGTGGGGCACCCCCAGGGCTGTGCTCAGCCTGGGGTGCCTGAAGGGCTGGGGGTCGCAGGGACCGGCTGCCCTCTCCCCTCCGTTGGGGGACGCTTGGCCGCAGGCGGGACAGACGGACACATGGCACTCGAGCAGCACATGGGGAGTGGGTGCCAGGCTCGGCCAGGAGGTTTGAGGCTGGGGGTGCGGAGATGGAGCACAGAGGCGTCAGCTCCTGGTGTTTACGGAGGTGGGGGGTACAAGGGGGCTGCAGGGCCGTGTGTGGGGTGGGGAAGGGGGAGAGAAGCTGCTTTCCATGCCCTTCCCCTCTCCCTGGCAGCCCGGAGCAGGCTGAGGGCGAGCGGGGTGACCATGCGGAGGGGTGAGCCAGCTAGGAGGAGGCTGCAGCATGGGCAAGARGTGCCATCCATTTGTCCATCCATCTGTCCGTCACCAGGGCAGGCTGTTCCCTTCCCAGTCAAGGAAGGCTCCGGAGGTGTCCTGCGAGAGGCCGGCCAGCACGGTCAGGATGCCCCGCACGCTGAGCTGCACCGTCAGGGGGGCCTGCAAAAGAGGACAASGTGCAGCATCACTGCCGTGGGCTGCGACCGGCACAGAAAGCAGCCGGGCTTGGGCAGACCGGAGGGTGCACWGCCTGGGGAGCAGCACCCAGGGTGCTGATGGGGGCATTTTTCCTTACTGCTGCCCCCCCTGCTCTCTGTGCTGGGTGGGGGGGACAGGGCTGGCTATCCTGTGCACTTGGCAAGTTACGGCTTGCTGCCTGCTCGCTGCCTGCTCCGCCCCAGGAGATGGTCCCAGGAGCCCACAGCGTCACACAACATCCCCTGCCCCAAGTGTCCCTGCCCTCCCCGAGAGGTGGGGGCACAGCWGGGGTCCCGCTGACCCTTCCCTGCACAGCCCAGTACCTTCTCCGTCCCCATGTCGGTCTTCACCCAGCCAGGATGGATGGCCGTGCACAAGATGCCCTTGTCTTGGAGCTCCGCAGCCATGCACCTCGTCACCATGTTCTGGGCAGCCTGGAAGAGGCACCGCCGTGCCAGCACAACTCGGGGCACGGGTGGGCAAGAGGGGGGACACTTCCCAGCCAGAAAATGGCTGTGGAGGTGGGAAACRTGACTTTGCCCTGGGGTAAAGCATCGGCAAAACCCGCCTGAAAGGCTCAGTCCTGGGTGCTGCTGGTATCAGTCTCCGTGCTTATGCTTGGGAGAGCCAGGCAGGGGGTGGGTGGCCTGGGGCAGGTGGGTCCCCCCGTGGGCTCCCCTCCCACGGGCAGGGTGCACAGCAGAGCATCCCCAGCACCTCCCCTGGCACCTCACCTTGCTGGCACGGTACGGGTACATGGGGGCCTCCAGCACCCCCAGGCACAGCCCAATGGAGCCCAGTTTGGTGGAGATGTTTATGACCGCGGCTCTGCTGCAGCTCAGCCCCTCCTTCCCTGCGCCCTTCGCTGCCTTCTCCAGGAGCGGCAGAAATTCCTGACGCAAAGACACCGGCGCTCTGTTAATACGTGACAAGCCCCGAACTTGAGGACCACCCTGGAGGTCTCTCTCGCAGACCATGGACGAGCAGCTGGACAGAGACCCCCGGCAGAAGGGCAGGGGATGGGGAGGACACCCCAAGGACGGGCCAGGCTCCAGCCTTTCCCTTCCCCAGGGAAGGAGCGAGGCGGCACGGCCAGCCCGGGGCAGGCAGGAGCTTCAGCTGGGGAGGAGCGAAGCGTGGGAGATGCTAGGGCTGAGCTGAGCTGCCTCCCTGCTCCTCTGGCTGGGCAGAGGAGACCCGTGGTCCTGGTCTTGCCCCCATCAGTCTGTCTCATTTGAGAGAGTGAGAACCCACCGAGCTAAGGGCACCTTTGCCAYGGGGAACATCTCCCCAAGCAGGAGAAACCCAAAAGGTCCACACATACCTTGGCAACCTGGAGTGGCCCGACCACGTTGGTGGCAAACACGGAGAGCATCTCCTGCGAATCCAGGGAGCGCAGCGTGGCATGCGAGCTGATGCCCGCGTTGTTGATGAGCAGGTTCAAGCCCTSGTCCTTCAGATGAGACCCCACAGCCCGTACGGCCCCTCGGATGCTGGGCAAGTTCACTGTGTCTGCCGGGGCAAAAAGCAAAGTGGAGGAGAGCTCCAGCAGGTCATGCAGCATCTGCTGGAAAGCGYGCTGTGGCTGGAATGGCTCTTTTTAAACCAGCGTTATCCAAAAAGAAAGGACCAGATTTAGCAGGTCAGGGTGTTAAACACATGGAAATGAGCAGCAGTTTGTCCTCGCCTCTTGGTTTCGCAGCCTTAGCTGAATTAAACCGTGATTCGGCTCCTTTTTTGTCATATGGAGGGTACTGGTAAGAAGAACTTAGCTGTATTTGCTTTCTGTATTCAAGGAATTTATGACTGCACAAGGGATGTTCGGTCCTTGCACACTGAGGCTCCCAGTTTTATTTCCACCAGGAGCCTATGCAGTCGGATGGGCACATTTTAAGGAGACATCATCTTTGGGGAAACAACCTAACTACACTCTTTGAGCCCTTCTGTATTGCACAGCAGTTATAGGAGCTGTTAGTATTTTATTCATTTTATTTTGAATTACGTGAAGATCTTTTCTGGTTGATATCTGTTCTGACTGATCATTTAGAGTTATCTTCGTGTTTTTTAACAATTTGTGCTTAAAWTGATCTTCTGCAACACAACTTCCCATAGCTTTGCAACCATTTGTATACAAAATCCTTCCTTTTTCCCTTCCTTTTTTTTTTTCTTTTGATCTTTTTGCTTGACATTGTTACCCACGAGGATTTGGACCTGACAGATGAGCTAAGGTGAGTGCAAATAATAAAAGATATGGGATCTAACCTGCAGTGTTCATTTGCAGGCTCTGAGTCTGAACCTCCCCATCTTTAGAGATGCTCTGGCCAGGCTGTGGGGACAACCCCCCTCAAGCAACCAGAAACAACTGACCTCCCTGAAATTGTGCAAACAGGGGTGAGCATTTCCAGTGCCTTTTTCTTCACTTAAATATTGGTATCTCTYTGAAAATCTGCCATGCTTTAATTGCAGGTATTTTTTGGCTAGAGCAATAGGAGTGGTATTTTTTAAGTTTATGTTCAGCTTTTGGGTTTGCTTGTTAGGATGTGCTTCCCCTACCGGGTCCTTGCCCCACTGAAGTGGCCGCTGTCGATTTAAAAGGGGTTATCTAAACCCCTTCAGGATCTGAAAACTTTATATGTTGCTTTTTAATATCCCAAATACACCACCAAGCCCTTAAGAACCATGAATATTCATGCGTATGGGCATGTTGGAGTGCGCCTTTGCTCCCCACGCAACACGTTTTTTGCAAGTGCTGATCTCATGAGCCTGCTGGGGGGGGGATCGCAGAGCTAGATTGCTTTATTGCAACACTTTGGCCCCCGAGCTGTGTTTCTGTTCTCACACTTAGGCAAGACTGACTTAGCAAAGGTTTGCAAGCCTGAAGAGTCCCTTCTTGGAGTATTTCGTGCACTGATGAGCAGCAGAACGATCCTTTTTCCTGGCATTTTTATCTATCCTGGTGGCTTTATGGTGGTAAGCAAGTATTTGAGTAGCCCAGGACTTGTACCACCTTGCCTTGTGCAGCATGGACCTTTGTAAAGGTGTCATAAAAAAATTTTGGGGGAATTTGATGAGATAATCTGCTGTGGGGCTGCCATACGTGAGGGGATGGAGCCTTGGGATTTGAGAGGACGTGCATGGCCAGCTGCAGGACRTATCACAGGGTGCTTTTTAGTGACTTCTCTTTAGATAATGACTGAACCGAGTTCAAGGCTCCATCACTCCACCACGTGTGAGGGATCTTTCAGTCGCTTTGGTGAATGATTAATTGCTCTGTTTGGACTAGCTGAGTCGTCGCTCCAAGGGGCCAGGCATGTGGGACCAGCAYGTTTCTAGTGCTAGGTCAGCCACATTTGCTGAAGGAACAAACTCTTGTCTCCTTGGAAGAAATAAGAGGATAAGGATGGAAAAGAAAGAAAGAGAGAATGAAAGGAAGCAACAGGTTTTATGCATTTTGGGGTTAATTTCTAACTTTCCTTTCTGAAAAGTGCATTCCTGTTACTGGTTTGAAGCTAACCTTTCCTTAAGATGGAAAAAGAGCCTGAAGCATCTTCTCCTTTTTAAAAATACTTTGTTGCTGTTGGATTTTTCACAGCTTTTTAGCTTATTTTGGAACTTTATTGAAAGACTGGCTTTTGGGGTGTATTTATTTTAGTAAAGGTTGTTTATTTAGTGGTCAGCCCCTTGAGATGTCCCTTTTTATGTTAGCCATGCTTTGGTGAGCAAACTAAGTGTGCTCTTCCCATCACGTACTGCTGGTTGGGGCTCACGGGTAATTTTTTATCACAGAGRAGGTGTTCTACTTTAATAATCTATTTAATAGTAAGAGAGAGATTTGCTGCCTCTTTTTAGTAAAGCYTGACTTCAGGAATGCCTTCTTTGCTAAGAAATGCTAAAAATTTACTTGAACTTTTCAGGTGATTTTTAACAAATAAATAAGTAGGTAGAAACCGATATGGTCTCTGCATTGCCTTGATTCACTTTTCTTATTATTGGCTCTAAGGAAAGACTCAAACTTATTTAGAAGCTSTGGTTGCTTCCCACCTCACTTATAATAGTGATGGCAATTCTGGTGCAAACCCTTCCTTAAAACACCTCTTTTGGCTTTGGCTGGGTTTTTTACCAACTCTTCTTAAAAAAAAAGAGGCTGCGAGCAGCCCCTGCTCTCTCAGACACCGCTGTCTGCCTCCTCAAGACACATCTGCAGGAAACCATGGTCCTCAGCCTGGTGCTCCTTATCTCCCCATGCTTCACCCCACGCTGTCCTCCCCAGCGAGCCCCCATCCCTGCCCAGCACCCTGGAAGCTCCCTGCCTGCGAACACCCCACCTTTGGCAACACCAAGCACTGCCCTGGCTGCTCTCCCTTTTCTCCCCCACGTCTCTGCGCTGTCCAGGTCTGTTTGCCACCTTCTCCTGCTGCTCCCCAATGCTGCTGACCAAGGCCACCGAACCTGGCGTGCCTCCACAGGAGCAGGGAAAGGACATTTTCCCGGTCCAGGCTGCAAACATCCCAAACTGGAGCATGCCTCCAGGCATGAGCATCCACCTGGGATACCACCACCACCGCCACCACWAGGCCAGATTTTCCATGTGCATCCTTTTAGCCTATTTCCTTTCTCCCTTTTTACCAGCAGCAAAGGAAAGGCCGACCGTGGCCACCTCCAACCAGACCCCAAACCAACCCTCCTTCTTAGGAACCATCCAGTAAGTTTGCTTGCCGTGCCCTGCCTTGCTTCGCTTTGCAAACCTGCACGTCCCAGCCCAAAACTCGGGCACTGTATTCAGCATCTTTGGGAACAGAGGTCATGCCTTTCCCATGAAACTCGCTCAGCTGAGGTGTCGGGACCCACCTCTGCCTGCCTCCGAAGCCGGTTTGACTGCTTCCAGCCAGAGGACAGCTCTGCTTGGAGGGGGAAGCCTGCCCAAATGTGCGCCCATCCCTCCCCGCCTGGCAGGGCTGGAGCTGCCTGGCTGCCCCCGTTAAGGCTGCCCGACAAAGCTGCCCCCGGCCCCGTCCCCGAAGCGAGCGGAGGGCTAGAAGCAATGCCCGGTGCAAGGAAAGAGATTGCTCCATACCTAGCTGGACCAGTTTGATGCTGGGGTGCTGGGCAGCCAATTCTCGCAGGGCCTGGAAACAAAGTGATGGAGCAAGGGTGGAGGTTAGAAGCCACCAGYGGCACGGCCAGGTCTCCCACCCCTGCTCCCAGGTCACCGCAGCTGGACCGGGGACAGGGTGGCTTTGCTTTTGCTGGGGAAGGTGTGCGGGGCTGTTCCCAATGGACGGGGCACGGTGGCATCCCTGCGGCCAGCAGGAGAGCGGGTGCTGCTGGGYTCGGACACTGGCCCCCGTCCTGGGTGATCCCAGCATGGAGAAGGGGTTGGCCGGCCATCGGCACGGCCAGGAGCRAGCGCTGAGGACATGGGCACCATGTCTGCTCCTCCAGCCTCATCCCACCCGGCTAGGTCAGGCACTGCCATAACCGCGGGGCTGGGGGGTTAGGAGACCCCACCGGAGCACTCCTGCCCCCACTGCCGGACCACCCAGCCAGGGCCAGATCCGGCAGAGAGCCGGCAGAGCTGCTGGGACCACAAATTCCCTTCACCCGCCTGGCTCGGGACCATCCCCGTGCCCTGCGCCCGCACTGACCTTCCCTCTCGGACCCTCGGGGTCGCGGCAGGTGGCAAAAATGTGCCGGGGGGGTCGGGGGCTGGCGGCGAGCTGCCTCACGAGCTCCAGCCCGATGCCCCGGTTGGAGCCCGTCACCAGGACGCTCCGAGCCAGCGCGGCCATCTCCGCGGCCGCCGCGCCGGGTGGTGACACACGGCAGGATTGCCGCCTGCCCGGCACGAAGAGGAGCTGGGCACAGCCCAGGGTGTGGCTCCGGGCGCCCACGGGGACGGGGACGGTGCCAGCACCAGCCCTGGCCCCTCGCCTGTCCCAGGCAGAGCCAGGGTCCCAGGGTGGACCAAGGGCTCCCCATCATTTCGGCGCATGGGGCTGCATGCCTCCTGCACTACCCAGTTCCCCACCACTTCACTCCTCTAAAGCCCCAGCTCCCAGAGTCCCTGTAACCGCAGGAGAAGGGTCACGTCTACCACAAGCTTGGAAGAGCGCTTGGAAACACCACCAGGAAAAGGAAAACAGGTCCAAATCTGGCTGTGGCCAGTGATCTCCAAGTTTGGGGGGTGAGTTTGGGATGGTTGAACCCAGGAATGCTAATCCAAAGCCCAGCCTGGGAAGCGCAGGGAGGGCATGTCTAACACTGCAAGCTCAGCTCGTGCCGGTGCTTTCACCCAGAGCACCCAGGAGCCAACAGAGAAGACACCCAGCTCCCTGCAGCCCAGTCCACCCACTGCTGGGGCACCAAGCTCCCAGCCATCACCCTTCTCCTTGCTGGAGGACAATGCTGGATGCTTATCAGACCAAGAGGTGTTTGCAGAGCCAAAGCTCCTGCAGCCCAGACCAGCCTGGAGGCATGGATTTTTAGGAGGCAGAATTGAGTAAGGTGCTAAAAGAAACAAAGATCTGCCATGTAAGAAGCCTAAGCTGACACGGAAGAATTGGGGCAACCTGACTTTAAGGTGGGGGAGGAAATAAGAAGAGGAAAGTAGCAGGGATGGGTCTGTCACATGTGGATGTGCCCAAAGGGACACATCTTTTGCCCAGCCYGGCTCAGCCTGGCGGAGGGGACAGATCTGACTATTCCCCGAGTATTTGWGTGATTCCAGGTCTGGCAATCACCAAAGAAATACTTGAGCCAGCAGCTGGGAGATGGTRAAGGGATTCTGGGTTTGGAAGATGTGCTTTCCGGTGACACAGAGCATGGAGAAGAGGAAGCAGTGATGCTTTCTTCCATCTTGGTGGGTAGACTATGGCCCCCATGAGAGTTAAGCATGCTGGGTGTGGATTTGGATGGTGTTAGACTCAGACTCGCTGTAGCAGGCATTCTTGAGGGTGTAATCACCTGCACAAGCAATTGCATTGCACAGACCTGCCCACTCCTGCTGCTATCTGCAAGCAGCATCCAGAGCAGAGTTCCCATTAGGAACCAACAAGACTGGAGTTTCCTCTTTTCCTTCCAGGCTCCTTGGGAAGGAGAGAACAGACACAAGCGAAGAGGGCTGCAGGACCAGGAATGGTGGGAATGGCTGCAGGCCAGCACCGAGCTGGGGAAGGCGAGCAGCAAGCGACCTTTGGAAATGGCTAACTCATGGCAAGTGAGGCCAAGAAGGGCAGCAGCASAGACATGCTCATGGCTCAGGAACCACAGCCTGGGGCCCGGAGAGATGCTCTGGGGAAGATATGAGACCAATCTGCAAGATCCCAAYGCTGTAGAGGCACCTGGGGACCATTCAGTCGGAGAGGACCTGGGAGGACTCTACTCCAAGCCCCGTCAGGAGGAGCAGGGTCAGCAAGGATTTCAGATCAGGTTGCCCAAGGCTTGAACCACACCTCAGAAACCTCCAGGGACCCCGCGGTCTCCCCAGGTCCCCGTTTCAATGCTTGACTGTCCTCACAGTGAATTTTTTGTCAATGTGGCACCTCCCCWGTGTACGTGCCATTCTCTTGGCCTCAGACTGCATACCCCACRCCGTCAACTGCCCGACTGCATGACCGGAGCACATTCGCCATGTAGTGAAAACCCYCCCTGCATCTCTTAGCCATGACCTTGTCCCCTCAGACCCATGCAAAGCCCTTGCAGCCATTACGTCCCCCAGCAGGGAAGCCGCTGGAGCTTTGGTCACCACTACAGCGGCCCCCTCGCCCACCATCCCCAGCCAGCTCCCCCTCCCCAGCCCTCCAGCAGGGCTGGCACTCCTAAAATGGCGGCTCCCYGCCCGGCTTCAGCCCGGCCTCGTCACGTGGCCGCCGTGTCCCGTCATTGCATCAGCCGGCGGGCGGCCCTCCCCTAAGGCCGGCCGAGTGGAGGGGGCGGGGCTAATCCGGAGCGACGGTTCCGGCAGCCAGTCGGAAGCTGGCGCACGGCGTTGCGCCGGGGAGGGGCGGGGCGGAGCGGGCGCTGCGGCGSGGCCGGCGGTGCGGAGCGAGGGGCGGCGGCGGCGGCCGGGGAGGTAGGGCCGGAGGGGCCTCCGCTGGGGCCTGAGGGGCCGCCGGCCTTCGGGGGTTGCCTCCACGGGCCGGCCGCCTCCTCTGGCCCAGCTGGGCCCCCCCGGGCTGAGGGGAGACGGCCCGGCAGGGCAGGCGGGCCGGGGGCCGGGGCGGGAGGGTGGCGGTGCGGCTGGTCTCCTCAGCCAGGGCGGCGGGAGAAGGCCAGTCKGGCGGCTCTCCGGCGGCTCTCCGCAGGGCTGCCGGGCACCCGCTGTGCCCTCGCCTCTCCTTGGGCACTTGAGACCGGGCGGTGTCAGGGCAGAGGCCCTGCTGTGCCGGGGAACCGCCGCTGGCCGAGTCCTCCCCTCCTCCAGCGACTCGCTGGCCTTAGTCATAGGAGGAATTCTCGTCCCTCAGCGCCGGAGCAGGCTGCTGGGAGCTTGGCCCTCCAGGCACCTGCACTGCGCTCCATCGGCAGAGCTTTATGTACCCGTTAGGATGTACAGGAGGGGCTCACTTCCAAATTGTCACCTCCAAACCGTCACCTGTCCCTGGTGTGCGTATGGCGACGCGGTTCCTCGCAGGGAAGGTTTCCAGGCATCCCTGGAGTTGAGCCTGCTTTGAGCAGGGGCGGTGGATGAGGTGATATTCAGAGGTCATTTCCAAGCTCAGCCATTCTGTGATCCTATGATTTAATCACCCTGAATGATTTTAGGCGTTAGCAATCCTCCTCCTCCCCTACGTCCCTGGCAAGGCAGACATAACCTCTTAATAAATTCAGTATCCAGGTGAACTTGGTATTTTAAAAACCCATGTTTTCAAAGAACAAGTAATGTGAGATCGAGCTCTAGAAATCAGGGAGGAAGTCTGGGTTTGGGTCCGCACTGTTTGGGGCAGACAGATGGTTAAACCGAGGAGTCGGTGAGAGGAATTGTCAGTGTGGGGAGACCCTTTCAGGAGATGGAGGCAGTGATCCTGGTGTTACTGCTTGAGCTGACACCATGTAAGAGCCTTGTTTGTTGTTATTTCTTCAGACTGCACCAAGGCCTTGCCGCTTTCCCTTCCGCTTGCTTTGGACAGCTGTGACTTGCAGCTTCAAGATGGAAGCTACGCTAACAGCTAGCCAGATCCGGCAACGGTTTATTGACTTCTTTAAGGAAAACAAGCATACCTATGTGCACTCATCTTCTACAATCCCACTGGATGACCCCACGCTGCTCTTTGCTAATGCTGGTATGAATCAGGTAGGATTCGCACTCTGGTATTGTGGTCCTTATGAACATATCCTGTAGCAGTTGAAACCTGTGAAGGTGTTTGCAGAGCTGTTTGTGTGGCAAATTGTTGTTGTTTTCTCCATCTTCCTTCACAAAGAGGTGGKTGGTGTGTCTGCTGGAGTCCTCTGYGCTCTGGCAAAATTGTCAAGAGCRCTGGGAGAGGTTCCTGTGTCTGCTGGGCTGACTGTGCAGCGATGGGAGCACTGCCAGCCTCCCTTCCTTGACCCTTTGAACCACAGCTAGTCCTGGCACAAATGACTGAYGGCATCTTTAAAGAGTGGTTGGGGCTGGGCTGCTGGAAGGACTCTACTGGAGATCAGCGCACAGTTTTCACTGACTTTTTTTCTGATCAGCTGGGAATCTGGCTACTTCCAGTCCCTTTGGAAGTCCTGGGGTTTGGTAGGCTTCAGGAACACGTGCGTGTGTGGGAGTGCTGAGTTACAGGCAGTGSTGCAGCCTCCTCGCACGCAGGAGACAGCAGGCTTCTTGTTTCCAAAAGCTGCCTCGGGTATGTCCAGGCTAGTGGTATCATGACATAGATAACACTGTTGCTTGCAATATTTGACAACAGGCTTTTAGTGCTTTTCTTGATTGCCCTTTTTTTCTTTCCTCTCAGTTCAAACCCATCTTCCTCAATACTATTGACCCTTCGCACCCACTCGCTAAACTGAACAGAGCTACCAACACTCAGAAGTGCATCCGAGCAGGGGGCAAGCACAATGACCTGGACGATGTTGGGAAAGATGTCTACCACCACACTTTCTTCGAGATGTTGGGGTCCTGGTCCTTTGGGGATTATTTCAAGGTAAAGTAGGCTAGGTGCAGCTCTGAATCTCTTGCACAAGGTTACCCATCTCTGTGAACTCAGCAGAGCAATTGCCAAGAGGAAGGAGAATGTCCTGGCACAAAGTGGTTCCTAAGATGTGTGTGGCTCCTTTGGAATAAATGAGCTTGGAAGCTGCCCGGACCCTGCAGAATGTTTTCAGATTAATTACTTAAGGTTTACAAAGCTGATTATATTAATTCTGCCAATTTGGAGTCTTCAGGCAGAGGTTTTAGTGGCTGTCCTGGAGCTGTGGGGAGTTGCACGTGCTGTGCAACTATGATGGACCTCAAACAGGAGTGATTATAAAATAACAACATCCTTTCCCAAGCGTCTCGCTAGTGTAGGGTTCATATTTGCCAAGGTGATGTTAAGAATACAGCATAACAGCAGAAYTCAAAGGCTTTTTTGCGGCAGCGAACATGCTGGGAGTTAACTTGGCTGCATCTGGAAAGCCATATGAGATGTTTCTTGTGCCCTGTTCACTGCATATCCTGGTTTTCCTATTTCTTATGTCAAAAGTCTGAAAGTTTTTGGCTGTTTCTTTGTAGAGAGCTGCTGATACCTCCAGTAGCCAGTACTCCACGTGTGCAGGTGCTGCATGTTGAAGAGAAACTGCATTCACTTGCTGACCTCATCTTTCCTTCTGCAGGAACTTGCTTGTAAACTGGCACTGGACCTTCTCACCAAGGAGTTTGGCATCCCTGCTGAAAGACTCTACGTCACTTACTTTGGTGGAAATGAGGCTGCAGGACTGCAACCAGACCTGGAGTGCAAGCAGATATGGTTGAATTTGGGGTAAGGCCTTTAAGTGAGGAAGGTGGATGTTTTGATGAGCAATTGTCATTCAGAGAAAGATGGCGTGTGTTATGTGGCAGAGCACATATAACAGGAGGTTTTAATAAAATCGAAGTGTTACAAATAAAGTTTGCAGGGTGGCAGAGCTGTAAAGCCAAATGGAAGTACTGGTATTAGCTAGTAAAGACTGAGAGCTTTCGTTTCAAAATCTCTTGTGTAAGCTTAAGAACATAAGAAGTGCCCCGCTGGGTCAGATCGATGGCCTGTCCAGCCCAGGGTGCTGCCTCTGTCAGCAGTTGAGAAGATGCTGTTCAGGGAAAGCAGGCACGCCTGACTGTGGCCTGCACTCTGTTTTCTTCCTTCATTGTGGCCTGCACTCTGTTTTCTTCCTTCATTGTGGCCTGCACTCTGTTTTCTTCCTTCCCTCCCAGCATCCAGTCACTGCATTAGTTTGTTAGAGGGTGATCCATCTATTCCCCTGAGCCTCTGTTTGGGGCCCTGCTCCTTCAGAGTATGTCTGATGCTGTTTTGAACCTGTTGGATTTTTCTAAATCTCAGTCGTAGTCTCCCACACTGCCTTGTCCTCTCCAAATTGAAGAGTCCTACGCTTTTCTATACTCTCTTTGTAA
The DNA here is from genome assembly GCA_030449065.1 of Oceanodroma leucorhoa. NCBI lineage: Eukaryota > Metazoa > Chordata > Aves > Procellariiformes > Oceanodroma > Oceanodroma leucorhoa. The sequence goes on along the minus strand of JASVER010000137.1, from coordinate 1,045,163 downwards.
GGCAGATGTTCCACCCCTAGGTAGTTTTAGTTGCCCTCCTCTGTGCATTTGCTGCTTCTACCTCACCMTCCCTGAGATGAGGAAGCGAGAACCGCACTCAACACTCACGCTGTGGGTGGGCCAAAGCTTGATGTAGCAGTGAAATGATGCCTTTGGTCTTGTGGCTGTAGCCTCCTCTGAAACCTGCCGCTGACCCCACGTCACACCTCTACGCTGTGGGGCCAAACCTGCCTCGCGCGTATTAAAGTCGGAGATCCGCCTGTCTTCTTGCTGGTGGCTTCGCTGAGGTGTTACATAGGCCTCTGCCACCATCTGGGGCCAGTGCTGGGTGCTGATGCTCGCCTGATCTTCCTCAGCAGGGAACCTGGGTGGTAGGGTCTTATATTGGTCTGGCTCAGGACCCTGACGATTCATCTGCTCATCCAGGGAATTAGTGAGCTGAGATTTCTCTGGTATAGTCTTTGGTTGGGGGAATTCTTGCCTTGCTGTAAGTCTCTGTTGTTCAAGAAGAGTTTCTCCTTACAGGCTGGCTGAGGGCAGGATTCTGCCTGGCAATATGAAGGATAACTTCTGGGAAATGGGAGACACAGGCCCCTGTGGCCCTTGCAGCGAGATCCACTATGACCGGATCGGGGACAGAGATGCTTCGCACCTGGTCAATCAGGATGACCCCAACGTCCTGGAGATCTGGAACCTGGTGTTCATACAGTTCAACAGGTGAGCGAGACCTGCTTCCCTCCCCAGGCTGCTCCGGCTCGGCGTGAGAGATTGCTCGGACTGCGTACTCTTTWAACTGCCCCTGGCTTGCTCGCCATTCCCTCTTGTCCAGGAGCTGTGCCCTTTGTGGTGCTCTGTCCCCTGACCCACCTGTACAGAAGAGGTCGGTCACACTGGCTTTGGGGACAGACTGGAAGTATTTTCTCAGTTCATCTGCCAGGAGTTCAGTAAGGAATAAGTGCCATCCCCCTCTGGGTCTAAGTTGTCACTGAGGGTCTTGTTCAGTATATTTCATCAAACTTGTCCTTTGTGTGGCTTGTTTATGGGCCCGTGTCATAAATCTGATGGAACAAAATCTCATGGAGATGAGGAGAGAGATGGCRTTGCCCCTGCAGAGCTTCCATCCGTAACATCTCATCTTTCTTTTTGTGGCTGGGCAGGGAAGCTGATGGGACACTGAAACCTCTTCCGAAGAAAAGTATTGATACCGGGATGGGCCTGGARAGGCTGGTCTCTGTGCTGCAGAACAAGATGTCCAACTATGACACTGACCTTTTCCTTCCTTACTTTGAAGCCATCCAAAAGGTACGAACTGGGGAGTCTGGGTCTGGGCCTGACCCAGCTGCATCCATTTCCTGAATCCCTGGGGAGGTGCGTGGGGCTGGTCGGACAGGGCGGTTATGTCTGCAGGTCTCTGCTTTCCCAGCTGCTGGGAGCCCCGTGGGTTTGTACTTTGCTGAGGGTAGGAACGCAGGTTGGCACAGTAATTGCTGCCATGGGGCGTATTTCCAGGGGAAAACACAGGACAAAGAGTGGTGCAGCTTTCCCAGGTGTTCCCTGTGAGCTGTCCTGATGGCACACTCCTTGGTTCTCTCCGAGTGGGAGATGCTCTGCTGTCCCGTATGGCCAAGGGCCACCTTTTTGCCATGTGGTAGGGAGCACGTGGTGCTGCTGACCCAGAATCAGAGTTTGTCTTTCAGTCTCCCACTTGGAACATGCTGATCTGTAGAAAATCCCCTGAGAGAGGAGGTCTTTGCCATAAACCATGGCAATCACTTGCAGAACCAGTGCRCTGTTGCTGCATCTTCCTGGGTGGGGGCCATGTTACCAGTGCTGGGAACTCTGTGTGCGAGTCCAAGGCTTTTTTTGCTCCGTGGAAGGGGCAGAGCTTCCTGGCTGCAGATTGCGTTGGAAAAAAATGCAGGGAAAAGAGCCCAGGCTCCTGCTGCCTCTGAAAGGTGCGGAGCTCCAGAGTTGGAATTAGAGGKCTGCCTTTCTTTGATGTTAAAACCACTGGCCGGACACAGCCCATGTGTCCTTGTCTGCCTTCCGGCAGTGTGCTGGGAGCCTGGCTGTGGGGACCGTGCCCATGGTGACAGGTTTACATCACGTGCAAGCACTGCTTTGTCATAGTGTTGTCTTTCTCTTAGGTATGGATAAAAACTAAAAGAGGGAAGCTCTCTTCTCTCCCACGTGACAGAATTTAAAATTTCTTGGCTGGGCAGGTTATGCCAGGCCGGAGTCTGTGGCTGCGGGCAGTGGGATGGGGCTGGCTTCTGAGGCGCTTCCCCGTTGTTCTGCCACGTTGCTGCTCCCTGCTCTCCGTCATCGTCCCCTTTGCCCACCGCCTTCTCCTCTCGGCACAGGGCACGGGCGCCAGGCCGTACATGGGGCAGGTTGGCGCTGAGGACGCCGACGGTATAGACATGGCCTACCGCGTGCTGGCTGACCACGCACGGACCATCACGCTGGCCCTTTCTGATGGGGGCAGGCCTGACAACACTGGCAGAGGGTAAGAAGGGAGCTGCCGCAATGCTGCCGCTCCCATTCTGTTCAGCACGTCTTCCCTGAGGGGTCTGGGATCTCGTGTGTCTCTGGGATGTCTTTGAATTCATCATTAAAGCAGTGGATAACAGAGTGTTTGCTCAGTATATTTGATGCTTGAATCCCTGTAGTAAGTCCACCGAAAGGCCAAGACACACGGGTCTGAGGGTTCTTGTAGGTACCAGTCTTGCTGTGTCAGCCCCAAAAAAGCATCGCTGTGGGCAGACAGGCACAAAACCTTCCTCGGTGCAGTACTGCTGTCAAAAAAAACAGTGAAGTTTGGGCCAGGGGGCTGTGCTGTGGGTGCCACTGGACTCACAGGACTGACTCTTAAGCAGACAGTGAGTCTAGGTCACGGAGCTGGGCCCTGGCACCTCACCTCTGGCATGCTGCTGGTGTGAGCAGCTACTTGAGAGAAAATGTGGGGAGAGAACCCTGGGCTCTTGGTTCTGGAAGGGGGTGCTGGCAGGTGGATGCTGGTGGATCCCCTGAGAACAGCTCAGAGGTGTAACATTTGCATGAGGGGCTCTGCTATTCCCTAGGTACGTGCTGAGGCGGATTCTCCGACGGGCTGTGCGCTACTCCCACGAGAAGCTCAATGCCCCCAAGGGTTTCTTTGCTACTCTGGTTGATGTGGTGGTGCAGTCACTGGTAAGTCCTTCCCCGGCTCCACTGTAGCTGCTGAAGACTTCCTCTGCTGACGTCTGCGGATCTCCATGCTGAAGGACTAATCCTCTTCGGTCTGCAGGGAGATGCCTTTCCTGAGCTGAAGAAGGACCCAGATATGGTGAAGGACATTATCAATGAAGAAGAAGATCAGTTCTTGAAAACACTCAGCAGAGGACGTCGCATCCTGGACAGGAAGATCCAGAGCCTGGGAGACAGTAAAACCATCCCTGGTAAGGCTGGGACTTCTGTCTGGAGGCACCAGAAGGCGTTTATCATCTGGGACCGAGTTAGGGCTCAGCTGGGCTGGGAAGTGAGAGRCGGTGGAAGGTGTGAGGGGACAGAGTTGGAGTCAAAAGACTTGCTCAGAGCTGGGCCACCCCTGTCTCCTCTGGCCAKAGCGCCGAGCCAGTTGGGTGGGACAGAGGCAGACGGAGAGCGGGGAARGGAGCGGTGTCTCACGGTACAGGACTGCTCTGCTTTTTCTCTGAAGGTGATACYGCCTGGCTGCTGTATGACACCTACGGTTTTCCTGCGGATCTCACTGGGCTGATTGCAGAGGAGAAGGGCCTTGTTGTGGACATGGAGGGCTTTGAAGAAGARCGGAAAAACGCACAGGTAGGTAACAGCTCCAGGGGGAGCTGGTCTGAGAGTGAGCAGGGAGGATTCCCTGCCTTGTAGTTTGCAGTCACGAGTCTGGTCCTTTCTTACTGGGTCTGCTCACACCCCTTGTGCCCCAGTGGAAAGACCAGGGCACGACACCGCAGTTGTTGTGGGCTATGTCTTTTCTGTGCAGCTGGGGCTGGTTTTGTTCGCTAACAGTGTGAGGCCCGGGGCCTCCAGCTCAGCCTTCAGACAGTTGGTGGAGTACTGGGAGCASCTCCCCACTGTCCTCTTCTGGATAGGGAACTTTGGGACTTCCCTGTCCGAGGAGCAGTGTCCAGGCAGGCCTGCAGCTTGGGTGCCTCTCCCAACAGTTTGCCGCAGCAGCGGAGAGTGGCATCGACCAGCTGGCTGGGTACTTGCCTTGCCCTTGCTGGGCTCAGGCCCGCTTTGCCTGCACGCCGGTAGCGCTGGAACAGCCTGCTCTGAAGTCAGAAAAAACTGCTGGCACACGGCTTCCCAGAGCAAAGCTCTGAACCGAGGAGCTCTCAGGGATGGGAGTGAGGTGTGCAAGTAGGCTGGYGTGCACAGGCCAGCGCTGAGGTGGGTTTTCTCAAACTTCTGGTGCTTGTCATTGGCAGCTCAAATCCCAAGGGAAGGGTGCCGGAGGGGAGGACCTCCTCATGCTGGACATCTATGCCATCGAAGAGCTAAGGGCCCGAGGGCTGGAGGTGACTGACGACTCACCAAAATACAGCTACGCTTCAGATCAGAACGGTGCCTATGGTATGAAAAAACCTTCTCAGAATCATCCTCTGCTGCCAAACCTTTCCTGTCATGTACCTCAACAAGATCCCCTCTGGGCTCGCCTTTTCTGGGACRTGGAGGTGGGAGTGGAAACATGCGCAGGTGAATAGCCTGCTTGTAACAACTCGAGCAGGGAAAGAGAAGGGCAGACTGTTCAAGGGCTGCGGTACTCTTCAGGTCTGGTTTTGCTAACTTAAGGGAATTCCTGTTCCCTGCAGCTTTGTGTCTCCACGCTCCTGTGTTTGTGTTTCCTAGCTGCTCCTTTGCTAGTGCYGCGGGAGACTGCAGTTTCTGCTTGGTCTGTTAGAGGTTCCTTGGCCCRCTTGCTCTGGCTCTTGCTGCTAATTCTTCAATTTGTTGGAGATTCAGGAGGCCCCAGGCTCRTAGCAGCACACATGGCTGACTCTTACTGCATAGGTGTGAAAGGAGGTGACAGTCCCTRCCTTGGAGAGCGCTGGATGAAATTCCCTCTTGTCCAACTATTGCCCTAGTTCTTTCTCCTTACCCCCTGCAAATGTAGCTGCCATGAGCTCCTGCAATAGCTGGGAAGTGTTGCTATGAAGTTCTGCTCCCATGTGGTGCCTACAAAGTTTTCCTATTTACTGATACTGCCTGTCATCCTGGTGACAGATTTTGGGAGCCTCGTGGCCACAGTGAAAGCCATCCGCAGGGAGAAGAAGTTTGTGGAGGAGGTATCCACTGGCCAGGAGTGTGGGATAGTGCTGGACCGGACCTGCTTCTACGCTGAGCAGGGTGGGCAGATCTATGACGAGGGCTACATGGTCAAGGACGACGACGGCAGGGAGGATGTGAGTGGGCCTGAGAGCCTTTCGTTAGACTCAGTCTGACCTGGGGCCTGGGCAGGTGTGTGCGGAGAGGAAGGGGCCAAGCAAGCTCCAGCAATTTCCTGTCTATGGCAGGTGTYGGGCATTGCACAGGTTTCCTTTTCGGGGGTGCAACACGGCACAGATGTGCTGGAGTTTTGATCCCCTTGCTTCTTGGGGAGCTGAACTCTGTGCTGCAGYGTCAGGCTGTCGCCAGAACGTGGGTGCCTGCGGTGGTGGTGCTGGGATTGCTGTGCGGAAGGACAGAGCTTTTGAGCCGTGATGGGGAGCTGAGGTGGGGAGCTCTTTCAGCTCTGCTGTGCCCCATAAGCATGCTCCACCTTCATCCTCTTCTCTGCTTTGCGGCCCTGTGTGCTGTGCCTGGGGACACTCAGCTTTCTCCTATCACACACACCAGTCTGGCTTCTCAGCTGAGACCTTTCCAGTTGCAGCTCAGCCCTCTGGCTGGACTGTCTGTCTCCCCTTGGCCTCTCGCCCTGCTCACTGGGTGCATTTTCTCCTTTGTACAGAAAACAGAATTCACGGTGAAGAACGTGCAGGTCCGAGGAGGCTACGTGCTTCACACAGGAACTCTGTATGGAAGCTTGAAAGTAGGAGATCAGGTCCACCTGTTTATTGATGAGGTAAGTTCAGACATGGTATAACAGATGACCTCATTTCTTTTCCCTGGATTTTGTCTCCTTTGTTTCCATTGGTGCCACTTGGGTGGCCTGGAGTTTGGGGCCTGCTCTCCCCGTGGCACGCGATGCAGGCAAGCAAGTGTGGCCCTTCCAGTCTGGCTGCCTCAAGGCCTCTCCCGCCTGGCACCTGGCTTTCTCTTACCGCGAGGCAGATAATGCCCCGCTGGCTCAGAACCACGCTCGCTGGGTTTTGCTGACCGGCAGCAGCAACACRTTTTGGGTCACGGCTGGGAGGTGGAGCAGGTCTGGTGCTCCATTGCGTTGTGGATGGCAGTGGAGAGCCTGGGCTGTCTGCCCYGCTCCAGACATTGCTCCAGTGGGCTCAGCCTGCTGAGTGAACCTAGTCTGMAAAATGCATTTCCCTTCCCTATAGAGGCAACACCTGTGGAGCAGGAGGGAAGGCTCCCATCTTGCAGTGCTTTTCCCTGCTGAGTGCCTGTGACCTGGTCTGTCCTTGGCCTCTCTCCASACAGGCCTAACAAGGGGACTGCCAGGGAAAAGCCAAGTGCAAACTTGGTGGGGAGCGTCCCGCTCCCTTAGCTGAGGCTCCAAGGCAGCAAGCATGATAAGTTGCTCCTGGTCTCCTGAGCTAGTTTAGGTTTCTGTTGGAGCAGCCTCCACTTCTGCTGCTAGAGGTGATCTTGACTCTGCACTGTGGGACCCCATCTAACAGTGGCTTCCTCCATCAGACTAGGCGGAGGCCAGTCATGAGCAACCACACGGCCACCCACATCCTCAACTTCGCCCTGCGCTCAGTGTTGGGGGAAGCTGACCAGAGAGGGTCGCTAGTCGCACCGGACAGGCTGCGGTTCGACTTCACAGCCAAGGGAGCCTTATCTACCCAGGAAATCAAGAAAGTTGAAGGGATCGCCAACCAGATGATTGAGGAGGCAAAGGTGGGTACGGCTGACAGGTTGGATATACTCAGGGGGGGGAGAGGGGGGGGGAAATACCTTGAGTCAAGTTTTTGGATGATCTGGGGTGCTGGATGTTTGGCCCAGCAGGAGTCTTCTGAGCTGCTGATGCAGTACTGTGCAGAGATTGGTATCACCTCAGAGGATTTTGAGTGGGAAAACTCCATGTAGACTGCTCTGTTCGTTGGTACTGAGCCCTCTCTAGGGTTGGAGTGGTTCCCCGCCTGCTCTAGTGTCACATTAGCTACAAGAGCCGAGAAGTTTGGAGGAGTAGGCCTGGCTGGATTTACAGTGTAAACCCAGACCCTCCAGTGATGTCCTCAACGGCGAGAGAGTTCCTCTGTCTGGTGCCAACCCTGTGTCAGAACAGACCCTGGAGGACCCTGTGCTCTGCTCAGGAGTCTGTGGTTAAAAACCATTCGAATGCACAGGAGCACGGTGSGTCTGACCAGGCAGTGGTATCAGGAATTTTGAAGATGGGGCATCTATCAATGACTTTAGGATCCCTGCAGCTCAGTAAACCCCAGCGCAGGTGAGGCATGTAACTTCCTTTTTAGGATCTGTCAGCGGAAGTCCCAGTCCCTGGGAACGCGGGCCCTCAGTCACAGCTGACAGGACCGGCTCTCACCTGCGTCCCTTCCCTGTCCTCTGCAGACTGTGTACGCCCAGGACTGCCCTCTCGCAGCAGCCAAAGCTATCCAAGGACTGCGGGCAGTTTTTGACGAGACCTACCCCGATCCTGTCCGTGTGGTCTCAATTGGCATCCCCGTGGAGGAGCTGCTGGCTGACCCTTCTGGCCCCGCGGGCTCCATCACTTCTGTTGAGTTCTGCGGAGGGACGTGAGTATCTGGAGAGGCCGTGGAAGGCGGCGGGGTGGCTGAAAAGGAGTCCGTGGGCAGCCCGAGCTCCCGAGGGCCGTTGTGAATGCYGTGGGCGTATGCTGGGCACAGCCAGGGCAGAGCTGGAGGTGGTGATGATGATGTGCCTTTGCATTCCCGGTCCTGAGTCAAGCCGCGTTTCAAATCAGCCTTTGCAGGCAAGGAAATTGCCTGTATGCTGTCCCTGCCCACACGYGTAGTCTCTGGCAGTGCTGGGAACATAGCCCTTGCCGTTCTTTCCTCTCTCATTTGCTTTTAGCGGCTAGGTTGGTTTTCTGCCTGTCCCCACGCTTGCTKCAACTCCCTGGCAGGGTGGTTTTCTTGTTTCCATGCTGATTCCTGCCGAGATGAGAGGTGAACTTCTAACTCTCTTCTTGTGGTTCTTTCTGGGTTCTTTCCAAAGGCACTTGCAGAACTCCAGCCATGCTGGCCCCTTTGTGATTGTTTCAGAAGAAGCAATTGCTAAAGGCATCCGGAGGATAGTTGCAGTCACTGGGGCCGAAGCTCGGAAGGTAAGGGCAGGCAGGAGAGATCCTCTGTGAAATCCCACATATTAACCCTCTGCCAAGGTTCCTTTCGTTCAAATTTGCCCAATATCCCTGTTGGGATACTCRGCACCAGGGAGAATTGGCCTGAGTGTCTGAGGGACTCGTGGAGAAGGACGCTGCTGTTAGCRAAGGCTGTGCTGGAGGCCCCTGGCTGTGCTACAGCCAGAGGAGAGAGCTGGGAGGGAAGGGGGGGAAGTCTCAGCTGTAGCTGTTGTGTTAGTGTGGCAGAAGGGCCTGGGGTGGGTCCGCGAGGTGGCTGCGGGGTTAGCTCAGGTTGCTTTGCAGAATGGGCTGCAGATCTAGAGCCCTCAGCAGCTGGCAAGATTGGCAGGAGAGTTGTGCGGTCCGAGAATCCAGTCCTCTGCTGCAGGAGGCGGGTGGCTTTGGTCCTAGGCTAGCCTGGGCTCGTGCTTCCTAGAGTGGGAGAAGGGGCTTGGTGGGGAGATGGGGTTTCTRTTTTTGGAGGATCTCGGCATTCCTTCTGGCAAAGAAGAGTCTGGGGGCCTGTCTGCCAGCATCACACCCTGGTTCTGGTCAAGTGCTGCCTGCTTTGGCTCTGCTCCTTCCCAAGGAGTTACTGAACTCCATCCTGGGCTGCAGTATTCTTCACCCCTTCTCATGGTGGTGGCCAAGAGCCCAGCTTGCTAAATCTCCCTGCATGACTTAATTCGGATTGTGTTCTGCTAGGCCCTCAGGAAAGTCGACAGCCTCAGGAAACTGTTGTCAGCCCTGGAGGCCAAGGTGAAGGTCCAGACCGCTCCCAACAAGGATGTGCAGAAGGAGATCACGGATCTCAGTGAGGTGAGGATGGTAGCAGTGCTCTGCCTTCCCAAAGTGACTGGGACCTTGATTGTGAGCCACTGGGTGGTATTAATGAGGCCCAAGTTCAGCTTCCTGCTCCTGTCTGAACAGAGGTCCCAGCCCTGTGTCCTGTGGGTGCTGCTGCCAGCACCTCATGCCTGAGTTGTCGGGTCCTGGGAGAGGAGAGGAAGTTCATGAGTGTGGTGCAGCATCCCCTGCCTCCTGCCACGGTCACCGGTACCTCTAACCCTCTCCACCCACTCCTGTTTYGCAGACACTGGCCACTGCTGTTATCCCACAGTGGCAGAAAGATGAACTGAGAGAGGCCGTTAAAGCACTGAAGAAAGTTATGGATGACCTGGACCGAGCAAGCAAAGCTGACATCCAGAAACGAGTGAGCCCTGGGTGGGAATAAAGGACAGCGTGGGAGGGYTGCGGGGGGCTCCCTTGGGAGCTCCACTCATCTCCAGTGTGGAAGGGAGCTGAGCTGTGGGGGTGCCGCTCACTCTGTTCAGCCTTCCAGCCTCTCCTGCTCCCTCCCAGGGCATGGCTACCTCCACGCCTSTTCCCTGGGGTGAACCACTGGCAGCATGTCTTGGAAGTTGGGGTGCTCCTGCCCTAACGGTGCTCCTGGGTGCACAGTGTGGGTGGTGCGTGGTTCTTCCTCCTGGATCCCATTGGATTTTCCTGGAGGAGGAATCACGCACAGCACTGCTGCTGCCTTGCGGGCCACACACTCGCCTGCCAACACATTTTGTTCCTGGCTGCGGAGCATGAGGCTGCGCTGGGCTGGGCCATGGGTGTGTTGGGGCACCTTGGGGGCCTCTGTACCTGCAGGGAAGCTCTACCCGGGTGGTTCTTGTGTCTGTACGCAATGTGTGTGCTCTAGCATCTGGCCACTGTTGTCCTCAGGTGCTGGAGAAGACCAAGCAAGTCATTGAGAATCACCCTAACCAGCCGTTGGTCATCATGGAAATGGAAAATGGAGCCTCAGCGAAGGTATGGGAAGGCCTGGTCTCCTCGACAACCTTCCTTGTGCCTGAGGAGCAGTTGGGTGGTCTCTGTTCACCTGGGGAGGCGGTGCTGTGTTACAGAGCTGTCTCTCTTGCCACCTGAGTCCTGAGCAGTGGCTAGTGAAGAGGGGGAGGACCACTGGGATACTCTCCATGTCCCACCTCCTGGACTACCACATGGGTTTGCAGAGGTGGGGGGGTCTTGACCATTTGCTGAGCTTCCAGACCTGGGTGTGGATAGGGACCCCAGCAGGAATCACATTGCGTCCCGGGTAAGACTCATCCAGGAGCAGTCACAACACTAAAATACAGGCTTAAGGARCTCTCAACAGCGGCTCTGCCAAGCCACGGAAGTCACGATCCTTGTGGCCATTGCAGACCAGCTCTGGGAACGGTGTCCCGGGCTGCGTGCGTTGACAGGGCCAGGCCAGAGAGCTGCTCCCCAGCTCCTGAGCGCTGTCTGCTGCAGCAAGGTTCAAATTTTTCTCCAGCCAGGGCTGGAACTGCTCCTTCCCTCCTCCACGCACAAGTTCAAGTTTCTTTCTGAGCGATTTCTSTTGTGAATAAAAGCTCCCTTCTGCGCGCTGTGCCACAGTGCTGAGCCCAGCAAGTGCCAGGCAGCGGGGGCCGATCGTGCCCTGAGGTTGGACCGCTCAAGTTTTAATGCCCTATTTCAATTTCCACTCCGTGAGTCGCGGAGCTGATCCTGCTTACCGACACCGGCTCGCTCTCTGTGGCTGTCCCCATCTCCACGATGCTCCTGCTCGCAGTGGGTGCCGAYGCAGCGTTCTCCCTGGCAGAAGGGTGCATCCCGGGGGATGGCGGTGCTGGCAGCCCGGGGAGCTGCGTATTCCCTATCCAGCTAGAGCAGCACGGCTTTGCTGGCTGGAGGGCCCGCTCCCGGAGCTCTGTGCTGCATCGTACTGTCTATGCGAGCAAAGGATGACGATCTCCTTGGGAATAACGGGATGTGTGGCAGCCTCCCCGGTTTCTCCAGCGTGCCTGCTGTGTCTGATAACCCTTGCAGCTCCTTCACGCTGCAGTTGAGTCCTCGTGACTCGCCGCAGAACAGCTGCTCCCTCCTGCTGGGAGCTCACATTGCAGGGCAGAGCGTTTTCCCCTCCAGCCGGTAYACTCGGGCAAAGGTTCACTTGCTTTGGGGCTGCACGGCCATTAATTCTGCCAGTTCCCGGATAACTGAAGGTGGGGAAATAAAARCAGCTCCTCACTCCTGCCTCCTTGCAGCTGTGAGGGGACACAAGCCCTAGCTGTGTCCCCTGCAAGGCTTCTGCACAGCTGGAGATGGGAAGATGGCTCGTGTTTGGGAGAAGGAGCGCTGCAGGGTGCTTCTGGCTGGTTTAATGCAAGTCCAGGTCCCCGAGGTCTCCGTGGGGGCTGGAGCAGGGCTGGTTGCGAGCAGGGGGAAGGTGTGCTGCAATGACTTTGTCCTCCTGCAGGCCCTGAACGAATCTCTGAAGCTCTTCAAGACTTACTCCCCCCAGACCGCCACCATGCTCTTCACTGTAGATAACGAAGCTGGCAGAATCACCTGCCTGTGCCAAGTGCCCCAGGTAACACCGCGACTGCCTCTGCCTTTCTCTGAGCCTCGGCAGAGGGTCTGCAGCCTCCTGGCAGTAACTATCTAACGCCACACGGCCAAAACTCGTTTGGGTTGGCAAGAGCCGTGACCCTTGTGCTTTAGGTTATCATCAGGCTGCAGAGGGGTGGGAGAGGCATTGTGCTCTGCAAACRGGGAAGGGGGAAGAGCCAGGACTTAACGTGGTTGTAGGGGGGCCCCTGGCCTGCTGCCCTAGCTTTTCTGCAGGAGATGCACCTGGAAGAGCTTTGTCCTGTTGTACTGTGCCCGTGGACCCTCTTCCCTCGCTGCCTCTTTTTTTTTTTGTTTCTTTTCCTACCCAGGAGACCGCAAATAAGGGCCTGAAGGCCAGCCAGTGGGTGCAGGAGGTGTCTGGCTTGATGGACGGCAAAGGCGGGGGGAAGGACGTCTCGGCGCAGGCCACGGGCAAGAACGTGGGCTGCTTGCAGGAGGCCCTGAAACTGGCCACGGACTTTGCCAGGCTCCGGCTGGGGGAGCTGAAGAACTGACGGAGGGGGGCGGTCACCGGTACCCGGCACCCCTCTCCCCTCCTGCCCGTCCCCTGCCTGCTGCTGAGCCGCCATCACCCGCCTTTCCCGCGAATAAAGGCCGCCTGCCCTGCGCGCTGCCGCCTCGCCTCTGCTTACGGGGGCGGGCCGGGCCGGGCTCCTCCTCCTGCCTGGCGCTGCGGGGCTTCTCCGCCGAGCATGCCGCTGGATCACCGCCGCCTGCGCGGCCCGGAGGAGTCGCAGCCGCCGGCGGTGTGGGCAGCGGCCGCGGAGGAGGAGGAGGAGGAGGAGGGTGAAGGCGCGGCACCGCGGGACCCCTGCGCCCTGCGGCCGCTCTTCGCCCGGGCCGGGCTGCTGAGCCAGGCGGAGGGCTCGGCCTACGTGGAGCTGGGCGGCGGCACCAAGGTGCTCTGCGCCGCGTGGGGCCCGCGGGAGGCGGCCGAGCCCGGCGCGGCGGCGGCGGCGGCGGGAGGGGGGCGGCTGCTCTGCGAGTTCCGCCGGGCCCCCTTCGCCGGGCGCGGGGCGCGGTGGCGGCCGGGCTCGGTGGCGGAGCGGGAGGCCGAGAGGGAAGCGGCGGCGGCGTTGAGGGAAGCGCTGGAACCGGCGGTGCGGCTGGCCCGCTACCCGCGGGCTCGCCTGGCCGTCAGCGCCCTGCTGCTGCAGGACGGCGGCTCCGCGCTGGCCGCCGCCATCAGCGCCGCTGCCCTGGCCCTGGCTGATGCCGGCGTGGAGATGTACGATCTGGCGGTGGGCTGCGCCCTGTGCCGGGACCCCGGGCCCGCCGCCGCTTGGATGCTGCAGCCCGGAGAGCCCGAGGAGCGTCGTGCCGTCGCCCGGCTCACCGTGGCTCTTCTGCCCGCCCTTAACCAGGTGTCGGCGGTGCTGGGCGGCGGGCAGGGCAGCCCTCCCGACGCCTGGGCGCAGGCCTTGCGCCTCGGCCTCGACGGCTGCCACCGCCTCTACCCCGTGCTGCGGCAGAGCCTGCTGCGGGCCGCCCGACGCCGCAACGCTGCCGCTGCCACCACTGCCTGAGCACCGATGATGGCCGGGTACCCCCATCTGGGGATGGGATCGTCTCCCGGAGCCCTTCCAAGCTGTCCTCGGTGCTGCCAGAGACCCCTGGAGCCTGCCCAAGCCAGCCCTTGTGCTGCCAGAGACCCCCCCGGAGCTGCCCACACAGCTGGAGGCCCAAGAAACCTGCCTGAGGATGCTGTAGCCTGCCTCCCCCCCACCGCCGGAGAGCCCCCAAAGCAGCCCCCACACTGCYCGAGCACCCCGGAGCCTGCCTGAGGAGCCCCCCTGTCGCAGGACACCCCTCCTGAGTGGCCCCCCAGGACCCAAGCAGCCTCGCATGCTGCCGGGGCCCCCCAAAACAGCCTCCACACTGCCTCAGCTGCCAGAGCCTGCCTGCGCCAGACCCTGCCTGAGACATCCCTCCAAGCGGCTGCCCGCACTGCGGGACCCCACACCCCACCCCAGGGTGGCCCCATCACCAGGGCCGAGACCCTCACGYGGAGCTGCCCGCCACGACCATCCATGCAGGCAGGGTCCAGGCAGCACCGGGCAGGAGCCACCTCATGGCACAGACTGCACATCCCTTGGACCTCCTGCCCAGGCAGCGCTTCGGGCTGGCAGAAATGTGTTTTGTTGGTTTTTTTTAAATAATAAAACAGGTTTTTCTGGTGAGCCTTCTGCCTTCGTGGCTCTGCTGGGGCCTCTGCCAGCCGCAGGCAGAGGTGGAAGGCTGCACTCRTGGTGACCGGCGGCCAGGCATCGGGGTCACCCCCCTCCGCTCCCGCTGTCCTTCCTTGAGGGGTGCAGAGGGAGCCGGGTGCTGCCTTGGGGTCCGGTTATTCCTGGGGATGGAGAGGAGCTGGTCCTGTCTGCCCAGCTGCACCGCCTTGGGCTGGTAGGGAATATTCTGGGTGATTAGGCGGCGATTAATGTTTCTATTGAGAAACAGGGCAGAGCTGCGCTCCTCCTGCCGCTGGGTCGAGTCGCGGGCAAGGCAGCACCCTAGAAAGCCCCCAGAGCCTAGGGCTGTGTCAGGCAGCACACAAAACTGGGTACAAAAATTACACGTGCGCTTCAGACGGTTAAAAACTGCATCGGAGTCAAATAACCAGAGAAAAGAAATACAAATTATTTTTCTTTCCAACACAATACACTCTTTTACCAGAGCAAATTAGAAATACAGAACAAGTTCCTACCAGCGAGAGAAGGACAACCTAGAAATGAGGGACACCGAACTGAGATGCAACGCTGGGGAGCACGGGGCGGGGGGACCGCGACTTCCTCGGGCGCAGGCGAGGAGCCCTGGCAAAGCTGCTCGTGGGAGTCCTGCTGACCGCCAATGCGATCCGTGGCCGAAAACAGCCCATGGTAAACCAGTAAGGAAAACCCATTTGTGAGCAGGGGCGACTGGGAGCAATCARGTTTGCATCACCCTGCTGCTGGCCCTGCCGCCGGCGGCGGAGCTGGGCTCAGCACCACCCCTCTATCCCAAAATCCCCCGAAAGCCCCTCGGAGCTGTCTCAGGGTGGTCCCTCCTTCCCATGGCATCACGGTGGGATGCCGAGCAGCTCCAAAAGCCTTTCTGGGCTGTCCCCACACCTGCTGAACCTTGCTGAACCAGTTCCCGTGGGGGGTCTGAAGCATGGAGGCAGCGGGTGGGCTTGCAGGGCAGGGGAGGTTGGGATGCGACCTCTGCCAYAGGAGCTGGGCGCCCAGGGGTGCTTTCTCTGCGCCCCACAGCACCCTATGGGTGGGGGGATGCTTKCGCGCAAGGCAGCTGGGATTTGGGATGCTCCTTCGGGATATAGTCTTTTTTTGCTCCTCCCCTCCCTCCCCCGGCCACGTCTGCTTATCCCTAGGTCTGAAAACAGGAGGAAAAAGAAAACAAGCGCACTCGAACACAAAGACTTCTCTCGCCACGGCTGGCCGGCGTCTCGCAGGGGTGGGACGCGGGGCTGCCGGCGCCGGCGGCAGGGGATGGCCGTGCCGAGAGCGGGCACCTCGCGTCGTGCGTGGCGCCAGCTGGAAGCCTCAAAAGAAATACGAACACAAGACGGGAAGGGTTGGCCACGCGGGGAGGCCACGGCATCCCGGTCCGTCTACTGGCTCCCCTCGGGGTCYGACATGTGGTTTTTCACCTGCAAGGAGAAACGCGCACAGTGGCCGTCCTCCGATGTGCCTGGGCAGCAGGATCAAACCCAGCGCCCTGCCCGGCGTGGGGACCCTGCACCCAGCTGGGGGATGTGGGTGCGGGAGCAGCAGATTTGATAAAAGGTATTTCTACTCCGAGGGATTATTTTTTTTTTGCAGCCTCTGCTGCTGGAGTAATGCACGCCCAGGGGGGTGCTGCAGGGTGCTGGGGGCTGTCCTGGAGGCTCGGGGGACCCTGATGAGGCATCTCCTCTGCTCCAGGAATCCCCCACCAGCACCCACGTGGGCAGCAAGCGGGGATGAATTTTAGGAAAGCAGAGAGCCCGGCGCAGGATCTGGCCCTGCCCTTACCGTCTCCTCCGTGTCCGTGCTCTCCTCGGCGCTGTCGATGTTGCGCAGGTTGCTGTGCCCGTCCGCTCCCGTCCCCTCCTTCCCCCGGGGCTCCCGTGACCCCTCTCCCGCTGGGGACGGTGACTCTGCCCCTGTCTCTACCCTCTTCTTCTCGCTCTCCTTGGACCCTGCAAGGATAGAGACAGCAGAAATTTGGGGTACCTGTGCAAACATCAGCCCCGTCCTCRCAGGGTCCCCTCGTGCCAAAGGGCCGGACTCTGCCCTGTCAGCCCAGGGAAGGGGGAGGACGCGGGGAATTTGCCCAACCGGCTCGGGATGCCCAGCTCCCTCCTGGGCACGCAGGGAGGGACCCCTTAYACCCAGCTCGGGGTCCAGGCAGGTCCAGTGTGCCCGCAGGCTGCCCGGCACAGACACACGGGTGTCAGAGGCTCCACGGCCCGTCCCCTCACCCGCGAGACGCTCTCTCCGCTGGTCCATGCGGTCCAGGCTCTCCAGCAGACTGTCCACCTGCGCCTTGATCTGGCTCAGCTCCCCCTTGATGGAGTGCAGCTCTTCGGCCCGCACTGCGAGGAGAGGAGCCGTTAAGATCCCACCCTGCCCTACAGCCTGCCTGGAGCCAGGGAACACGCCATCCTGGGCAGCCACCTCCGGAGCATCCTCCTCTCCGGAGCATCCTCGGGGAACGGGGACGTGTCCAGGGGACAGCCACCAGCCCAGCACRGACCAGGCTATGTCTGCTGGAGCTGGGGACTTGTAGGAACAGGGTCAGCACCAAGCGGGACCTTAAGGCACCGGCACTGCTGTAATGCACCGAGACGCGAGGGCCGAGCCTCCTCTTCCTCCCAGCCCTATCGCACTTACACTTTGTCCGTCCYGCCGTGGAGCTGGTGCTGCTCCTCGCCCCGGGCTGGGGGCTCAGGCTGCTTTTGCCTCCTGCTCCCACGTGAGTTCGTCTGGTCTTGATYGGGATGCGGTTAATGAGGGGGGGGATCTTCTGGTACTCGTAAACCCTGCAAAAGCACGARAACACGGCGGCGTGAGCGCGGCCCCCGAGGTGCAGCAGCAGCCCCTGCCAGCCGGGAGAGCATCGCTCRGGTTCCCTCCGTGGTGTAGGACTCCCGACCTGGGCATTGCCCAGCCCACACGCTGCCCCTGCCCCATGAACCCCATCCCCRAGGCCCCCAGCCCGGGGAAGCTGCGGCGTACATGCCCCTCGAAGGGGGCAATGCCACTGAGCCTCTCCCGGCGGCGAGGGGACGGATGCCCAGGGGCGGGTGCTTTTCGCCTTCGGCAGAGGTGCGACCGCACACCAAACCCACGTGTGCTCAGCCCACCCCGCTGCCGGGGTGCCGCGCTCACCGGTACGGGAAGTCGTCCCTGTAGAGATCGTAGTCCAGGTCGCAGTTACTGCTGCAGGAGGGGGAGAGAGGAGAACAAGTCACCCGCTCCGCGGGGCCACGGACGCCATGGAGCAGCCACRGCTGGGCGCAGCGGGGCACCCACCCAGCGCCCATCCCCAGGGAGCCGGAGACATCCCGGAGGGTGCCGCGCAAGCTGCCGGGGCTGCAGCACAGCCCGGGGAGCTGGCTGTGCCCTGGCAGGGGTTTGCCCTGGCRCCCAGCGAGGGTGTTGAGGGGGACGGAGAGAGCCCCTGGGGCAGCATCATCAGTCCTGAGACTTCCTGAGAGCAGTCTCAGGAAGCTGCATTTAGAGCACCCTGATGTTAAATTCCATGGTTCCTGGCTCCGCGCGCACGCTGCCGGCTCGCTCGGCTCCAAATTAAGAAGCGATCTGTCAACGGATCGCCTCCAATGCGGGCAGCCGACGTGCCGGTAATAAATCATGCGCTGTGGACCAGGAGCAGGGGGGAGGAGGAGGAGGAGGAGGAGGAGGAAAGATGCTGAAGCTCTTTTTGCTGCTTCAGCTCTTGCGGAGTCAGGGAGCGTAGGATTAAGCCTAACCCGAGAGGAGACAAAGCCGTGCTCAGAGCATCGCTGGGAGCGAGGAGCCTTCCCCAGCCACGCTGCCGGGAATGGGGGGGACCAGGACACGGTCCCCCAGGGCTCCAGATTTTGCTGCAGATGAGCCTGTCACTGTGGGACCGATGCTGGAGCTCAGGGAGAGCTGAAGGTCTGCTGGAGGGGCTAACAGGCAACTTGGGCTGTTAGCCCCCCAGGCTTGCCCAGGCCAGGAGGCAGCTTGGAGCCTGTCACRGGGCAAAGGCCCCCCCAGCCCTGCTGCCACCCCGCCTTTGGGTGGGATTTGTCAAGAATAATCCGCACGGGGTGCGGCCCGCAAGCGCCAGCCCTCCTGGGAAGAGCAAGCCGGCAGCCCCGGGGTGCCAGGACCCACTGCTCCTGTTCTGTGCACCTGGGGATATTTTGGG
Organism: Oceanodroma leucorhoa; assembly: GCA_030449065.1. Lineage (NCBI taxonomy): Eukaryota > Metazoa > Chordata > Aves > Procellariiformes > Oceanodroma > Oceanodroma leucorhoa. The sequence goes on along the minus strand of JASVER010000137.1, from coordinate 1,026,859 downwards.
AGCTTTCGGTCCAGCCTCGCTGCCTTCCAAGTTTCCATCGCTGTGATGGGGATGGTGAATCCTTCGCATGCCCACCTCCCRCCAGTCACCCGGGGAGGAAGGTCACAACCTGCCTTGGGGAAGAAGGGAATGGGCAGCCAGAGATGAGTCCCAACCCACGCATGGGGCACAGGGAAGGTGCCAGCTCTGATGGCTGCCGCTGCCTGGAGCCCATGCCGAAAGGGACGGGGATGCCACAGACCACCCCCTGCCATGGGAACACCAGTGGCTCCGTGAGACACCCGGTCTTGRGGTCCAGCGCCCAGCCAGGAACACAGCAAGGGTTTTCCTGGCTCGGCTCTTTGCTCAGAGCATCCCCCGGGAAGAGCAAAAGCGGCGGCTGCCACGCTCCMGCGGCCCGAGGGGACCGGCGGTCCCTGCCCTGCCAGCGCTGCATCCCTCTGGTGCCATGGCAACGGGCAGAGCAATTAGTTCAATCAGGGCKTTCGCAAAAAGCTCTCTAACAAGACAGATGGAGCCCGGCTCTGGTCCCCTCCACGCGCCTGCTGAGCTGGGGAGCCGAAAGCATGCAGGGATGGGGGGGACCTGCTCTTCTGCTACCATCGGTGCCACCATCACCTACTGCTATCATCAGGACCATCACCACCCCCSTGTGCCTCTGCAGGGGCGTCTGTCCCCCAAGGAACAGCGTTTAAAGGCCAGAACTGCAACCAACGTCGACATCTCTAACAGGCGTGGAGACCACGGGGCTCTGCTCTTCTCCCRGTGCCTTCAGATGGGGAAGGGGGATCTCCACACCCCACCGGCAACACGCACCAGGCGGGCCCCGGGCTCCAGCCGCCACCGGTGCGGCCAGGTGATGCTCCGAGAGCCCCATCGGGATGGGGCAGGGACATCGCACGGACCCGGGCCCACCACTGCAGGCAGGCGGCTGGAATAGTCCGAGGAGTGAGCGATGAAGAGCAGGGGGAGGAAGAGGAGCCAGGCATGGGACAGTCCCCAGCCCAAACTGGTCCCCCCCGGCGCAGCCCCCACCCCACGCGCCGGCACTCACTGGTACAGGCTGCTGCCGTGCTGCCGCTTCTGGCCCAGCCTGGCCCGGCTCGGCTTGGGTTCCCTGGCCATGTCCAAATCTGAGGGGAGAGAGAGGAGGGGAATGAGTGCTGGGAAGAAAAGGGGATGCCAACACGCTACCCCACACGGATGCGTCTCCAGCACCAGCTTCCCAGGGGCTCCCRGCCACGCTCCTCTCCTGGCTGGAGGTATCCCACTCCAGAGCACCCACAGGACGAGCCCGAGGCCGGCAGCTCTCTCTARATTTCAGCTTTTGGAGAAGGACAGGAGCAGCCCAGGGTTGTGCTGGGACACGGAGCTGCTCCGCCAGCAGCCTCTTCCCATGGTGCCCCCGWCCCCACGTGCCTGTACCCGTCTGAGGCCGGGCAGGCTCCAATTAGAGCAGCAGAAAGCACCTCTGATAATGACGGTAATTAACCCCCAGAGACATTGCCCACCACTATCGCTCCTGCCGGGCAGTCTGGCCATTTTTCAGAGAGCCCCAGGCCAGCGAGTGCTGCCCACCACGGATGGGTGCCGGGGATGGGGGAAGCCCTGCACCCAGCTGCTTCGCGCTCCCGAAGGCTGCCGAGACGCGTGCGATGCCGAGATGCAGGGCAGAGATGCCTCCAACACGCGGCTCGGAGATGCCACGTCACACCTCCCCGGTGATGCTCTTCACCCCTTCTTTAGGATTTCACAGCCAATGATGTCCATATAAAAGCCAGTTTGAATCTATTTTCTCAGTATATGTTTAAAAGCCACCGATGCAAAGCTTTACTAACATCTCCATACATTTAATTTTGTAATTTGAGGAGCCCCAACACCTCTCTGGCCCCTGGGGTAGGAGCCGGTGGGTGAGATGTTGAGGTCTCCCTCTTGCATGCTCCCCATTGGCCATGGTAAGCGTGACCAGCTGTCCCACGGGTGACATTGCCGATGCCACCGCACCAGGGAACCCCAAGCTGAAGCTTCTTGAGTCCTCTGGGAACACACCAGCTCATCGGAGAGGTCTAGACCTCCCCAGGAGCGTGGACACTGGCCACGGGTCTCCTCCAGCCCCGCATCTGCCGGAGCAAGGTCCCTCCATCCCTGCGGAGGAGAGGGCTTCYGAGCAAGATCCGAGCGGAAGGAAACTGGCCCTTGTTTGCTTTCCAGGCTGTCACCTTGTGTGACGAAGTCTGCGGGCTGGCTCTGATCTCAGGGTGAGCTGGGGAAGGTGCTCCACTCACCCTGCGCGCCGGGTAACGCTGGCACCCATTTTCTATGGGTGCAGCCAGCGTCCCTGGGGACAGCCGAGCTCAGGGCCGGAGCCCACCGTTGACATCCCCCTCTCCAGCCCATCACGCCCGCCTGGAGAGGCACCCACTCCCCTCCCTGCCAGCGGGACGGAGACCCCAGTGCCCCAGGCAGGGACCCCAGCCATGGCCAGGCACCCTGTCACAGGCCGCCTGCGCCGAGGGGACTGTCCCGCTGGGGCAGGGGACCCTGGCCAGCAGTGCTCCATCACCCCGGGGCCATCGGCCCTGCACCTGGGCTCCCTTCCCTGTAATGGTGGTGGGGGCATCCCAGTACTGGGAGGACATCCCTGTCCTGGGGGGGGTAATGGTATGGGGGGCATCCCAGTACTGGGAAGATATCCCTGACCTGGAGGGGAATGGTGCAGGGGGCATCCCAGTACTGGGAGGACATCCCTGAGCTGGAGGGCAATGGTGTGGGGGCATCCCAGTACCGGGAAGACATCCCCGTCCTGGGGGTAATGGTGTGGGGGCATCCCAGTACCGGCAGGAGATCCCAGCCCTGGGGAGGGACTGGTAGGGGGTGGGGGGCAGCTCGGTACCGGGAGGCGGCCCTGCCCGGGGTGGGCGGCCACGGGGGGGGACGTACGTGCACCAAAGGCTGGCTGCAGGGGGGCACCCCTGCCCCGGGCAGGGCTGCCGGTGCCGGGCGGGCATCCCGGTGCCGGAGCATCTACCGGGAGGGGAGGGCGGGG